>WAAG01098332.1:0-13771 GCA_013390105.1 Tichodroma muraria
TTTACATAAAGTTCTTCCAGTTTAATGAAGAATTGAGAAATGCTAGTTTGAAATTCAGTGTTTTGAATCAGGAAGCGTTTTATTTATTTTCAATCTTCTTCTAAATCCAGCAATACTCATGGCTGCTCTTGAATCATCTTGGCTTAGCTTCCATGAAAAGATTCTTTCCGACAACTTCATTTTTCTGTTAGAGTGAAGCTGGGTTGTGAAGATTTCATTATGAAAGATGATAGTTCCATTAAAGGTAGTTTTGTTAAAGGTATTCAAAATCCCTGCACTAGCTTTCTGCTGGATTTGAGCAATAAGCAGTCAGTCTAGTGAAATCCAGTTCTAATGAGATATTTATTCCTGGTGGCTTCTGACAATATAGAGATATACTTTAGAGAAAGCCTTGGCTGTGGTCACTTAGTGGTGTTGAGCCTTGTTCTTATATGTCAGAGGTTGTACTAAGTGGAAAGCCTGAAGGGTGATTATACTTAGGCAAGGTAATGTGCAAAGGATCATGATCAGTGCTCTAGCCTATTGCAAATTCAGGGTCAACTTTTGCCAGATTTTGAGGTCTTTGTGCATAGTGTAGTTGGTGCTGTGATGGAGAAGGTGAATTATTAAGAATTCACATTTTAAACCTCATCAGCAAGCAGGACGTTGCAGAACAGCTCATCTTCACTCTTATGTTATCTCTCTTTCATCAGTCAATAGGCATTCCTTATAGAGTTATATCTTCCTTTCCTGCCATGTTGATAAGCTATAAGGTGTTTATAACTGTACTTACCAAATAACGTTGGACTTGCAAAGCACCAGTATCACTGTGGCGTTGCACTGTCCATAGTACTTGCTCTCTGGTATGTGATCAGCTGCAGCTGAGCCGTGATCTGAGCAGGGCCAACTGTACTTTCCTCACCTCAGTGCTTGTTTAGGACAAGCTACAGTTTTTTACCAGTTGGGGTGTGTTAGTTGCCTTCTGGGAGTGCATTTTCTGGTGCAGTTTCGTCTGAAAAGGATCCACTTTTTTTGCACTGAGACTAAACTAAAGCACAATACATGAGGATGCTTGTGAGACTCACTTCAGAAGACCATTTGTGATCTAAAATAAGTGTACAATATAGAGTACAATAAGTGTACACAGCCAAACACCCTGAGTTTCAGTGGTGAGACAGTGGTGCAGGCTTGAGTGGAAAGAGCTGTCATGCATGTGGAGTCAGTGAGGCGTTGTGACTTCTAGGGAGCAAGTAGGTGTTGGTGGGTGTTTGTGTCATGCCTTCCATATCATCCTCTTACTGAGATGATGCTGGTTGTGACAGTAACAATTCAGTCCATACGTGTAAAACACGCGTAAATACATAATCCTTCTAATATAAAATAAACATTGTATTTTGCATTGTTTTTATTTTGGGGTAAGCTTGTTTTCTGTTGCAAAGTCAAGAGAAGTGCACATGAGCTTTCAGTGTTTTTATTACAAAACCTCTCGGAGTAGTTCTGTGCAGATTGAAGCAGGAAACAGAATTGAACTCTCACGAAGAATTAAAGCAAACACAACTGAAAGGGAGCCCAGAAGCTCGCTGCACTCCAAAACTGTTGCCCAAACCAGCAGTGACGTATCAGTGGTGTTCTTAACTGGCTTTTCCCCTTCAATCTTTGCTGCAGGTGTTCAATGACAGAGATGTCTCAGTATCTACAGCAGCACTTCATCATTATCACCGAAGTTACATATGTTCCCTGCTGTATAACCAAGATACTACTTGTTGCAAATTAAGCCCATTACTTTTTTTGCTTGCTAGTCTAGACAGAAACAATTTGTCTTTGTTCTTTCAGAAATCTCTTCTGTATTTGAACATATCTCAGCAGATTCTGTTAGCCAAAAGACTTTATTTAGGGTTACTGCAATTTATCATTTGACTTTCAGTAGAATAAACTAAGAAAAGCCAATTTTCTGTCTTTTTAACTTCCCTCTGATTAATAATAGTTGCATAACAAAATGACTAAGAATGGAAGACTCATGTAGCATATTTTATGCTTATTATAAGGGACTGAATTTTAATCAGTCATTATGAACTTGGTTTTTTCTTTTTTAGAGAAAAGAAAGGAAGGACATTTTCTCCCTTTGTCAAATGAGAGCTTATATATATATTTGAAAAACTGGGTAAAGATAAATCTAGGGTGTGCTTCCATTGTGTGTGGAAAAAATCTCTGAAGATATTTCATGAAGCAATGCAAAAAGTAAACTTTCTCTGAGAATGAGGAAGAGTATGTAATATATGGCTATGAATGTTTTTACATTTAAGTAATTCTTGAAAAATTGTTCAGAGAACCCATTCTAAACTTATCTAGTAAGAAGACTAACTCAGTATTTTGGAATCATTGTGTTGATGTTTCATGCTTCCCACACGATCTTAGAAAGCTTGCCTTCTTCCTTCTTAGGAAAAGTTTTATTTTTCAAGAGATATCACTGCTGGGATATTATAAAACTACCATGAATGTTTTGTATTAATGGATAAAACATGCGTACTCCCAAATATATGCATTTTCTGAGAGGAATGAAAAATATTTTGTAGCCTTGGACATTTGGTTTCATGATGTAGCAAGCTCAGATACAATTTATCTTATAGCAAGTGGATTATGAATAAAAATGCTGACCCACATGGGTTTTAAATTATCATTATACATTATTTCTTGCGGGAATAGGGCCTCAGTGCCCCAGTCAAGGTCTCAAACTGCTTTGCACTGTGACTGTTACATGGAGGCAAAGCAGAGGCACACCCTGCCAGATGACCCTTTTATTTGAGGCTGTGACAAGGCCAAGGGTGCTGGAAGAAGGTGTTTGGATGTTTCTGGAAGCAAGTGGGTTTTCGTGGGTGGCTTTACAGTCTCTTAACTGTAGTTGCCCTCTATCTAGTCAACACCAGATATAAAGACATGTAGAAAAACCCCACATAAAAGAACATACTAGGCTGTTTAAATGGAAAGTATTTAGAATATAGTGTATTGCTGAGTAAATGAATGAACTGTTTAACAAAACCAAAATACCAAGTTGTCTTGCTTTTGCACAGCACAGTCCAAGAGTTAAAGGCAAAGCCTGATGAATTTTTTATTTGTTTTGTTTTAGAACGCCAAGCGTGTACATCTATGGCTGGCTCCAGCGTCCTTCCCTCCAGCGTGGCCGGTATCAGCAAGGAGCTGATGGAACTGCAGCACCTCATCCAGTTCCCGGAGGAGGTTGCCAGCATTCTGACCGAGCAGGAGCAGGAGCTCTACCGCAAAGTCTTACCCATCGACTACCTCTGCTTTCTGACCAGGGATTTGGGTAATGCTGAGTGTCAAAGCAAGCTGCCATCTATTAAGGCATCCATATCTGCTACTATTCTTTCTTCTCCCAATGGTGAACATAATGCTGTAGAAGATCTTGTGACAAGGTTTAATGAGGTAAAACAAAACTTTTAAATTGCTTTTCGTAAGGGTTATTACCTCATGTGTGGGTTAATTATTTCCTTTATCTCTCGGAGCTGAATTTAGCCGTAATAACAAATTTTTAAAATACGTGTTAAGATGACCTGGGATTTAGTTCAATAACTTGCACTGAATTTAACAGGAGCTATGTGACCAATTTGCTCAGTGAGGTTGGGAAACAGTGGCCTAACTTTTTCTTGCACGTTGTAAAGTAAACATGAAGAAAAATATTACAGACTTCTAATTCTTTGTATTTATACTGACAGTATGGGGTACAGTTTCAGTCAGTTTATTATTTTATTTAGGTGCTGGAGTTCTATTTATTTGTTTTGGATTTTTGTAGACTAAGCATGATCTTAGGAGTCGGCACAGAACTATTATAAACTAGAATTTTCTGTATTTTCTGTAATATAACTACACTAATCTGCACTATTTATTTATTTAATCACTGTGTGTGTCTTGAGCATTGTTATACAAGGAAGTGTCATGGCACGTTCACTTGGCATGACATTTTCACAAGCCAAATACTGAGTTCTTTAGTAAGGTTTTATTTTGTTTTTAGGAAGGTGGTCTTCTGACGAGTTTAATAGAAAGTTGATTAAGGATTGAGAAAACGGTAAAAAAAATCCACCCAAAACCCCAACCCAAATCAAAATTCAACCACCTAAATAAAAACTCATGTTTTAGCTGCAGAAACATGGAACAGTTGTTTCTTCTTTTTTCGGGAGGGGGAGTGGGAGTAAACTATGTGCAATGTTAGCAGTTACCAATTTCTAGAATCACAGAAGTGGAATGAAGTGAAGATAAAGTTGAATTAATGTTTTTTTAGTTTGCTATGCACTGCATTCTTATGGTGGGTAAGATGAAAATCATGCAGGTAGCAAAAAACCAGCATAAAATTAAGTAAATATAGAAGAAAGTGTATTAACCCCCAGTGAACTTCCGGTGTGCTGGGCAAAGAAGAATCAGTGAGTGAATATGTAAGCATGTTTCAAAGTGTTCCTTATTCTTGCATGTTATTGAGGTTTAGCAACTAAAATAGGGTAAATATATTGTCTTCTCTCACCTCATTCAATTATGGGAACATACATAAAAGTTGCAACTACAATATTCAGTCCTTAAACAGAGCCTGAACATAGTTTAAATTAGCTGCAGTAGCAGTGCTCAAGAAGATGTGCTGGCTGGTGTGTCTGGAGAGGGCTGTAGGTGCTGACCCAGCTGGGGCCCTCCTACCTGTGGGGCTTCTCTTACTGTGGTTGCCAGGCTGAGGCCAGGGAAGATGAGGTGCACTGGCCAAGCTGTGCTACAACCTGCTGAGGCACAATGCCAGGGCAGTGTCTTGAGGACGTGTTGTCATCAGCTGTACAAATTAGACCGACCATGATTGTGTTGTGACATTGAAGGGTCACAGAACTGAAAAGCAAGTAGGTCCTGAAGAAGTCTTGTCAGAAATGACTGAGTCTGTTCCATGCCAATGACAGTTTTAGCATTAAAGTTGCCTTTTGATAAAATAGTTAACATTATCTTTTAGTCTTAGAGGTTTTTTGACTTTGCAGTTTTTGTTGTCTAGCATTCCTTGTTTGGTAATGGTACAGAATAGTTTTTTTATATAATTTGAATTAATTCCCAAATATTCAGTGCACAGATTCTTTGGTATTTAGTGCAATATATTATTTGAAGCATAATCTGGAATAACTTCTTAAAAACATAGATGTTATATTTTTAAATGGAGTTATTGTACAATATTTACTGCTTGTAATAAATCACTGTTTTGCTATATGCTTTATCTTATGGTAGAGTATTTCAGTTGCCATAGCCAATCACAAGCATGAACTCTCAAAATGGCTTTGTTTATAAATGGAAAGAAAATTCTTGTACAAAGAGTCATGATTTTGTTGGCAAAACTCAGTGAGCACTTGCTGATTTTTTTGGCATTGCCTATAGAAATGCTGAAGTGTATTTATAATGTGGGAGCCAAAATTACTTTTAGGATGACAGGATTCTGATACATGATGGGGAAAAACAATTCCATGTCATTGTTCTGTTAAATAACAATTACATTATTTAGAGTAATTTTCATAAAGCAGTATACGTTTTAGTATTTTTTCTGACAATACGTATTAAGGAGGAGCACTTTATTATACTTGTGTAAAATGACAGTCAATCCTGAAGATTTTGGGCTACATGCATTCAGTATCACCAGCTATAAATAAAGCCTGTAGTCTTTAAGGTTTGATTAAAAATGTAATTGCATGATAGTGGAGCCTTGGGCACAACACGTACTCATCGGTGAGACACAGCTCATACTTCATTTGCTGCTAATAATATCCAATTGACCTTAGAGTCTCGTCAGAGCAAGACTGTAGACCAAGCTAAAGACAGATATTCTTTCCTGTTATTAAATGTAATTAAAAGCCAATTCTGAATTAGTGGCTAGTGTGGGAGGATTAGAGTGAAATGCAGTAACATCTACCTTTACAAAACTATTGGCTCTAAGTTTCAAAGACTTAATAGTAGTAGTAATATAATTTTCTGCTCTGATAGAGCTCAGACTGTAAGAAGTTTAGTTTTCAAGGGTGTAAAACTGTAGGAAGAAGCTGTTGAGATTCTGCAGAGTTAGCAGAGCCCTGGCAGCTGCTAAGTTAGGAAAATGGTACCAAAGTGTGTTTTAGGACTCTAACAACTGTAACTTTTTTTTTTTTTTTTTTGGTAACTGTACTTTTTTGCCTCCTCTCCTTGTTGCCTACTGTGCCTTTCTTTTCTTCATTTAGTTTTTTTCTCTAATTCTTGTATGGCATGAGTTCACCCTGCTTCTTTATGTGGAGTGACACGTGTTCCTTCCTCAGTGGCAAATGCCACAGTCTTCCTGGGATTCTGTTTCTTTTTCTGTCTCTTTATCCCCCAGGCTCTTGCACCTTTATGACTGACTCCCAACCACTCTTCTGCCTGTCACCAGCAAAGCACCCACAGAGACACAAGCGCAATGGACATGTTGTAAACATTTATGTTTATGTAAACATTTAAAATAATTTCAATCATTGCTTTATATAAACATGAAAAGAGTCTCTTGTAACTTCATCTTTCTGGCTTAAGCTTCAAGTAAAAGAAAACCAATAAAACTTTAAACAAACTGAAGCATTTAATTTTCCATGCTGAGATATGCGTACAGAGCAATTGTGAGTTCTTAGATTGAAAGTTGCACCAGATTGGAAGATCATTCAGACAGCTGACTGAAGTTATTAGTCCCACTACTGAACTGAAAATGCAAAATAAGAAGTCAGATGCATAAGGTGATTTTTTGGAAAGATATGGTTGCCAAAAAATAAGCTAAAAAGGTAGAAAAGTTTGAACAGTGTTAGTATAGCCCTGCTACTGGAGTGGGTTCATCACTCACTAAATCATTCTTAAAATCAGTAAAGTTAATTAAAATATGGTTACTTAGGACACTTAGTGATGTTAGTTTTATTTTTAATAGTTAGATTTTGTAAGGTTTTTTCATTGTTCATTCAAAATACAAATTTAAACCTCACTAGCAAAACAGACATATCATTTTCCTGGAATAATGGAATGTAAATAAATATTGCACTCTGTCTCTTAGTTCAGCATTTTTTTGCAATGCCTAAATGGGTTTGCATAATGCTTTTAAAAAGATTGTGTTTGTACAAATATCAAACTCTTTCCAGTCCTTGTTTGGAATAGTGTTTAATCAGATTTAAAATGGTAAATGTTCTTTGTAAGGTTATATAATTTCACACAAGCATGTAAAGTAAACCATCTGTTCATAAGATATGCAATTTAAAATATTCAGATATTAAAAATGCATCTGAAAATTATTTTGCATATTATACCAAGAGCCAAAAAAATATAATAATTAAACCTCAGTGAAACCAATGTAAAAAAATTGCAGTTCTGTTTTATACACAGAACTGTGTATAAGTATACACACAGATATTCATCAATATGCACTGACAGGTTTGTGCACAGTTAGCAGTGCAGTGGAACTCACTGCAGCCAGCTATTAGTGCTAAGGCTGTATACTGCTCATGGTTTTTAATTGTTGTTTTTAAAGGAAGAAACTGGACTATCCTGATACACTAAGAATTCCGCTTTTAAACAAAATAATGTTTTTCCCCTCTTGCCATAATTACTGTATGAAGGTTATTTTCGTGTTGTTCAGATTTAACTCAAATTTCTTGGTTTTTATCTAACAAAATTAGTAAAACCAGAATGACTTGGTTAAATGGATTATAGATTGCCATGCTTATCCTTTGCATACCTTAAAAATCATCTTCTTGTTTTGTATGTGGAGACTTTTCATACACATACTTTGTTTTGTCAGTATTGAATTTTCTTGCTTTGTTGCTCCAGTGTAGGGAGTATTTAAATCAGCTACAATCTGTTATATAAAGATGTCCATGGCTAATTTATGGTAGGAGTTAAAGAAGGTATGTACTGTAATCTTACCTTGTGGTAAACCAGAAGATTTTGTTTTACTTGGTAGCAATGGTAATTGTTAAACCTCAGGTAGGCAGCTGTGTTTGGTAATTTCACCTCAGAAAGCTGCATCTCTCAAGTATTATGAAGTTCCTAAAAATGTAATATAAATATAGAAGACATCATTTCTTCCATGTGGCATCACCCACTGAAGTATGTATCTTGGGAATTGCTGTAAAAGTTTTACAAACTGAAGCACTGGCAAAATGAGTGTAGAACACTACAGACGATAAAACACTGGACATTGCAAGTGGAAATTGTTAATAATTTCCTCCCTCAATAGCACCATTCCATTTACATTCTCATAAAATATAAAAACATAAATTAAATCCCATTTAAAAAAATCATATAATACATTCTCTAGGAGCTATATAAAGGATAGTAAAGAATTTATATATATATATTTATATGAATTATCATAATCTTGAGTATTAGAAGACTGAAATAAGAGAATGAGTGAAGAAAATCCATGGCTAATTTAGGGATGCAGTTATAATTCAACATGCATTAAATGCTGTTGTACTACATGGAGCGAGGTTCCCATAGAGTGAATGATAAACAGTCCTGTAGGCTGCACTTGTACAGGGATTTAAGGTCATCTACCATAACTTAAGGATCAGATTCCATCAGGGGTGTCTCTTTCGTGTCCTTCATGTTTTATTAGTAAAAGCAGCTGAGCCTCAGTAATAAGCTGTATCCTGCCCCTGACAAATTGAGAGATTTTTGCCTGCATATAGATTTGTCTTGAAATCAGTGATAGTTCAATAATTAGGTAATCAAAAACATAGGCTTATTTTACATTTTTAGTGGCTGATATATATTTACCACATTTAAAAGTAAGAAAAAAAAATTAACGCTGAGTAAAATATGCCTTTCCTAAATGCATTAGCAATAGCTAACCTGAATTTACTTGAAGTCTTTGATCAAAGTAAGATAAACCAAAAAACTTCTAAAGAAATGAGTTATTGAATACAACAGATTTTGGTGCAGTTAAAGTAGTAGACGTGATATAAAAAGATAATTTCAGAAAACCTGAAACTGTGCAGCTCTTTTTGTACTACAAATTGTAATACGTATTGCTCGGTATAGCTTACATTGCCAAGACCTCTGGTGCAGGTCCTGAGTGCTGAGATTCAGGTTTGAAGAAGAGACTCCTATATCTCTTAAACTTTGCAAAAGAGGCTACTTTCAATGTATCTGAACTTAATCTGGCTTAATGTTGTTAGTGCTTCTATTAGGGCACCAGAAAATATTTAAATCTTAAGCAAACATCTGTTCTGTTTTGCTTGTTTAGTGCTTAATATTAGTATCCAGTAATCCTGAAAGACACTCATTTTTATCCATCTGAATGAAAAGACTGATGTTATTATGAACTTGTGTAAGTGGATGGATCGTGTGTCAATTTATTACTTTTCTTGTGTCTTGCAATCATGTGGGTTATCATAGCAAAGCCAGGATACATTTTCTCATGCTTTTCAGACTCATCAGCAGTGCAGCGGAAATCTAATTATAGGTTTGCTGTGGTGATTTCTTTTCTGAAGGGAGCTTAAAATGAGTTACATAAACAGAACTATGTAAGTCAAGTGTGAAAAAAAAAGTAATAATGATTACTGTGTTGATACATAGATTGCGATCTGATGTTAAAGTGCTGTCCAACACAAAAACTTGGTCCAGAAAGCTTTACGGCTCATTCTGACAAGTACTTACAATGCATTTTGATCTCCTTGGCAAGGCTACTCCCGTGCACTCTTTGGCTGGGATGTGCTGTGTGCGCTCAGGCACCGCCTGAGTCGTGAAGCTCTCGTGCTGCTGTCGTGGCGGCTTGGTACCAAGGCAGCTGATGGTGCTTCATCCTCAGGTCAGGTGTTTCTTGGCTGTGGTGCAGCTGGGGAGGTGGCTCTACAAGCCAGCCAAGAGGGCAGTGCTGCAAGAAGAGGTGCTGATCTGTATCCACTTGGCTGGAGTGTCCGGAAGTCAGAGCTTGTCAGGGTGGAGCTTCCCTTTGTTGTCTTCCCCCGCTAGGAAACCCCTGGGTTTAGTGACAGAGAAACTGTGCCACATCAAAATACCATCTGTGCTTCTTGCTTGCCAAAGGGGAAAAAACAGGATTCTGAATTCAGCTTCCAGGTGAATTCTACAGCCACCAAGAAATAAATACCTATAGAGTTCTTCTCTGCTCTTCTTTTGTGTGAGGTGCATCTAGCTCAGCTGTACATGGAACAGCATCTGAGGAAACTCACTTCTGAACTTCCATTTCAATGAAAATTTGATAAGTTTGTTATTTCTTGAATGCCATCTGTTCCTGATCTCCAGGAAACATTAAAATACCAACATTTCTAAAGCAGGCATGTTCATTATTTCTCAGGAGTGGTTTGTCTCTTTAGATGCTCACTTCTGTCCCCTGATTCTGCCCAATCTGTTACATCTGCCTTTGCCTATTCTATTTTAAAATTAAAAGTTTCAGGCACTTTATTTTTCTTCTTTTTTAGTGAAAGATTTTTAAAATGTTTTCTACTCCTCTATTGTTGTCCTGCAAGATGAGTGAGCATGAATTTCATGGTGCCTTTTGTACCCTTCTTTTGCTCTTACATGTTGTACAATATCTCAAGGCTGCAAAGGCTCACCCATGCTGCCCATTATAATTTTTTGTTTGTGTTTACAGATTGTAGAAGTAAATCATGCTGTTTATAGCAGTCTTAGACTCTCTATTAAATAGAATTTCAGCAAGTGACTGCCCTAGTTTAAAGATTTCCTCTTAACGGAGAGTCTGAAGTCAGTTGCCTTTTTAGACATTCTTTCTCAATTTTGATAGTTTTCTCCTGATCATTGCATCTTTACTACCTTAGATTAAAACATATTTGTTTAAAATTATGTGATTCTTTAAAATTTCTGAAACCGTACTAATCAAATCATTACCACATTTGGTATTTCATAGCAAACAAATATTAATTTTTTTGGTGAGATGCCATGTTTAGTAGTTGCATTCCCTAACAGAGCCATTTCTGGAAAATGAGAATAATATCCAAAAACAATATGTCACTTTATTCCAGAATACGAATACAAATCTGTGCCACAGATCTGACTGTTCTGTTTCACATTTTCTGATTTTTTAATGGATTTATTTCATTACCTTTTAATCTGCTTTTGCCTTCATGTGACCCCTGTGCCATGCAGTGCTGTGGTGGTTTGTATTTTCCATACCTTCAGGCTCTTCAGGTATGCATTTCTTTGTTGATCGAGTTTTTATATTTTAGGAGTAACTAACTGAACACATCAAATAAAATTTTAGCTGAATTTGTATTCTCATTCTGAGCTGCTGCAGTGGGTAGTGTGCTGCCCCTGGTGCTCAGAGCCTATTAGAGCATCACCATGGTCGTTGTCCTCGCTCCTGAGTGTTTCCCCAGTGAATGCATCTCCAAGAATTCAGTCCTAAAAGTGTGTTTGTTTTTGGTTTTTTTCTCATATAGGGAATATGAATTTTCTTCTCATCTGGACATTTCTCATTTATTGTTCTTGATTGATGTAGTCATCAGACAGGTTAAATAGTAACTTAGATACTTCATAGTCTTTGATTATCCTCCCTCAGGAGTGACTCAGAACGCTGAGTCTGTATAGACTTGCAGAAATAGAAGCCCTATATATTTTCAGTGGGGTTATTTTCCTGTTATTACTAATGCATTTACATTTTATTTCACATGCTTGGTTTTTAAAATAAATGTCTATGGCCCCTGAGGGGTGAACTAGTGTTTTCTAATTTTTATAAGCCTTTCCTCACTGGTATTATCTGTAAACACTTGAGTTCTTCAGGACCAGAGAATGGAACACAGTGTCAGTAAACAAATCACGTTTATTGCCTCCTAAGTGTTTACACAATGACAAAAATCAAGCCTCCGGGGAGTCATATTGTAAAAAGAAACAGTTGGTTTAAATTAGGTTTCCATGTGAAATATAGCTACTTTTTATGGATGTTGTGGGAACATAAACTGGAAAGAAAATCTGCAGACTGATAAAATGAAGGGTTGATTTTTATTTGTTTAAATACAAACAGAATCATATACTAAGTGGATTTCTGATTCCAGCATTAATTAATTACCAAAGAGAAGTTGGTACTAAGGGCACACTTGGGAAGATGGGATTTCTTTTTATATATTTCATTTGTGATCTTGCAAACAGATTAATGCAAATTATCTGAAATGTTTGATGCATATAGGAATTAGCTAAATTGTGCATTAAATGCATCTAGTTTTATGAAATTAACCAAAACTAAAAAATTCCAGTTTATCAGCTTTCACTGTTCATATTGTTAACAAGGGTTATGTGGGGCTGAGATCTATAAGCCATGTTAATGAGAATTTATACTGCAGATCTCTCCAGCAGCTTTAGAAATCAGTGCTAGCTGAGGCTGTCCATTTTCTTCTGTGGCATCAATGCATATTCAGAATATCTTAAATTAAGATGCAGTAGTTTTTTGTTTAATAAAAGTTTTTCTAGACTAGTTAGTGATTTAACTGTTGTGATGTGAATATGTCACTGTGTAAGTTGTGTTTGCAGTGCGTATGTGATTTGGCTATGAGCGTGTAAGTGGAATTTTGTCTGATACCCTCCTGATGGAAGAAACCAAACCCACATTATCTGTTAAGTAAACATGAATGCTCCAAGTGTCATTGCTTTGGCTGACCATACTGTCTTGTTTTACAAGGTGAGCTCGTGGGTTACCTGGCTGATCCTGACTGCAGGTTCTATGGAGGAGAAACGAGAAGTCTTCTCATACTTAGTACATGTGGCAAAATGCTGCTGGAATATGGGCAACTACAATGCTGTAATGGAATTCCTGGCGGGGCTAAGGTACTGGCAACTCTTTTTTTTTTTTTAAATGGCTTTTCAGTGATAGATTACGTTACAGCTTCTGTTAAACAGATGTCTCTGGAGAACAATGAAACTAAACAAAAATCCATGGCTAAGACCACACCATCTCATGCTGTGACTTTCTTGTAATCCCTTTTGGAAAAATGAAGCATGCTAAACCCTTACTTTTTTTCTCAAAATGCTCTGAAGACTCCATCAGTTTTCCTGGTGCACACTGACTATGTTGAGTTAAAAAACTCTTTTTTTTTTTTTTTTTTCTAAACAGAAATTTTTAAAAATGTAAAAAGCAGATGGGAAAGCAGTTGTGGTTTATCTAATAAGCTACGACTAATGTAGCTTGGGGTTTGAGTCTCCAGAACGTAAGTGAAACATAATCATGGTGATGCTCTAAAAGGATCAGTCTTAACGGTAAAAAAGGAGCTACCACAAAATGACAAAAAACCCCCAACGAGACCAAACAGCCAAATCTCTTTTTTAACCCCTCTGATTTACTTATACAGACATGTTGGGTTCTCATGCTGTCGTGGTCTTATGTAGAAGGACCTGCATTATCCCAAGGAGGAGAGAGTAGGGGCTCAGAGAGCTCATTGTGTGCTTTCCTCTGGAATGACAGGTTCATGTAGGGCCAGGGGAGCAGGAAAGCAGTGCCTTAGCACTGGCAGTTCAGAGGGCAGCAAATGGGACTGAATAGGGAAGAGTTAAGATCAAGTTTCCCATCTCTTGGCTTTGATCCTCGCTGTATAATATGTTTGTGTAACAAAGCTCTGAAGTGTTTGCATTGCTGTTCTTTGTGGTTTAGTAAGGATCTCATTGAGCTATTTGTTTATGGTTTTGGTATATAAAACTCATTTGGAGCACTCATGGGCATGGGGAGTATATTTCAGCAGAATATATCCACAATCTCTAAGCCATGTAAGTTACGAGGGAAAATGCAAAGCCAATTAAGGGCTTAGTTTTGTCTCTAATG
>WAAG01098372.1:0-14823 GCA_013390105.1 Tichodroma muraria
AAACTTCAAGGTCTCAAAATATACCTTATGAAAGACAAAATAGAGAAGAGCTAGGCCTGAAGGGTCAAACAAAGAACAGGCCTGGTAGAGAGCAACAAATATGTTGACTAGAGGCAAGGTCAGACAAATGAAGCAAGATCTGATTGCGAGTACCAAGAGGTAATTATCAGAACAGTTTATCTTCAGAATGAGATGTGGTCATTTGTATATTACATGTTGAAATTAAGTGTTCTGAACAGCCAAGGTGGCGCTTTCTAGTCTTGGCAATCACACTTTAATGGGAAAAGCAGAACTAACTATCATGATTTAACTCCAGATGACAACTAAGCACCACCCATCTCCTCATCCACTCTTCCCCAGTGGGATGGGGGAGAGAACCAGAAGGGTAAAAGTGAGAAAACTCATAAGTCAAGATAAAGACATTTTAAACAAGCAAAAGACACGTGTGCAAGTAAAGCAAAATAAGGTTTTCACTCCCTACTTCCCGTGAGCAGGCAAATATTCAGACATCTTCAAGAAAGTAGGGCTCCATCACTCCTAGGAGTGGCTTGTGAAGACAAACACCATCACCCCAAACATCCCTCCCTGCTTCCTCCTTCTTCCAGCTGTATACTCTGAGCATGACATCACGTGATACAAAAAAATCTCTTTAGTTACTGGGAGTCAACAATCCCATCTGTGTCTCCTCTCTGACTCTCTGCCCTTCCTCTTCCAGGACAAGACTCCTCCAACCACATGAACCATCTGCTGGAACTACACCACAGAAATGCTTACTTTTCATTTCTGCCTGCAAAGAGAGCTGATGTATAGACTCCATGGATGTGTAGTCTCAACAGCTGGGTTTGATTTGATGAATTCCATGCCTTGTGACATCTTGATTTATTTTTTTAGATTTGTGTTCAAACACTGTCCCAGGGCCAGGGGACCGCAAATGTCACTGACACAAAATAACACAGGGAAGACAGAGTAATTCTAAAACACCCTTCTAACAAATAATTACCCCACCCATACCTGGTTTTATTTAGGAATACTGGTTTCCTGCTTTCCTTTCCAGAAAGAAAGTGTGAAAAATTCTACCCTGGCTCCTCTGTGATAGCAAATTTGGCCTGCACTTAGGTTTCTCTGTTTCTACAACAAAGAACAATAATTATTTTTACTTTTCTTAAACCAGGACTATGCAAGCAAATGTTCACAGTCATATGTAGCGTTTGTCCAAGAAGCCAAGTATTTTGCAACCTCATCCTGTGACCTTCAGTGAAAATGAAAATGCTCACCACCTTACAACATATGCCAATCAGCTTGGCAATATGCACACCATTTTTATCGCATTATAACACTAAACACAGAGTAGCATTTAGTAAAAACAGAAATTTTGTGAAGAATGTTTAAGTTGCAGCTGGGGGCAGGTATTTTCAAAAACAATAAAAATATCAGTGATCCAAGGATACAAAGATATGTGGCACGATGCCCATGTCTCAGCCAAGGAAACAGGAACAGATGACGCCAAATATGCTATAGGCTGTTAGGTAGAGGAGCATGCCAACAGAGCAATGTGTAACTACACAGGAAGCCTGAGTTCAGAAGCAACAAGAGCTTGTTGAAACCGCAGCTGAAATGGTGTTCTACAGAAAATAGCTTTTCCACAAAACAGACTTAAAAAAAAAAAAAACACAAACAAAAACCCACAAAAAATTTCATTTAAAATACATTAGGAAAGAAAAAATGTTTTCTAAATAGAAAAGAAACAGGTTTTGATGGTTTGCCAGAAATGAAAGGGATGGCTGAGTGTTGCATTTATTTACTTTCTGGCTTGAAGATTTTTCTTGCCACTGATGCAACAGAAATCAAAAATGTTATCATTTTTCAGCTTTTTATTTTTGCTAAGTTTCTGCCCTGGAAATTTGCTTTCATCATCCTTCAACAGGAAGTGGTTAATTTTCAAATAGCTGTAGCAACATTAACCTGAGTGTCTCCTTTCTCCTGTTACTGGATATGACAAGATTACATAACATTTAAACCAACAACGGCACCAAAGGCAAAATGCTGTGTATTGTTTTCCTTCAAACTTGCAATCATGGACAATTCTACACGGAATTACAAACAAAGCAGTCTTTAATTAACTACTACTGAAATATAACCTCCTCCCACAAGCTCCTCTCAGAACAGCAAAGCAAAAGAAGGCTGAAAAACAGCATTTTCATGCTATTTTATAAACCTGCCTTATAGGAATGGTGCACCTCCTGCCTCTGGGTATAGATTGTGTTTTCTGGGTCTTATACAACATTCTGCCATTCCCAATTCCTCCAGAGGAGTGGCAGCTTGCAGCACCTTTATAAAGGCTGGCAAGAATGAATTTAGTCCCTGGAATGTGTGACCTGAGCTGGCTGGAGCCCAGCCACACTGGATGGGAAAAGGCAAGGGCAGTAGCACAGGCAGTGCACTCACAAGAGAATCATTAGCTCAGCCACAGCCATGTGCCTGTGTCTCATGCATGGGGGCTGGCAAGAGCACAGGCTTCTCCACTTCAGTCTGTGAAGAAAGCCCTGAAAGAGGTGTGGGTGGCAAAACCCAGACTGATCCCACTGGCATCCCATCTATAGGTCTCCAGCTCCTGGGGTGGCTTTCTAGGGCAGTTGTAGGGCAGTTTATCCGAAACCTGCTGTCTACGAGTTTGTTTAATTGTATGGTAGCATTTGTTGTGCCTGCTGTGGAAATGACAAAGACACATTTAGATAAAGAGGCTGTATTTTGGTAAAATAAATTTACTAATGATCCTGATTTCATAATCCTTATAGTACAAAAAGAATTAAGCACTTACTGGCCTAAGTGCAGGTGACAGAAAATGAATTTGTACAAAACACGGATAGCGCAATTAAGCAACATTTTATCTCGTTAATATTCACACTGGAACATCAAACATAAGATACAAAAAAAGCTTTCTGACTTTCAAAGGCAATTTAGAGGGGGAAAAGTCATTGCAAAATCAATCTGTTTTCAGTCTCTGATTATGTCAGTTTCCAGGGGCAGCATTTTCGAGATTAAAATTTAAAATGCTGTTAGGAGCCCAGTCATGACAGAGGTATGATCCCAGTATTGTAGCTTCCCTGCCCCACTAAGGGCTTTAAATCACTAGTGTGTAGATTTCCTGTAGGATGCTAAGTGATGAGGAGCATTAGGGAAAGGCATTGGCAGTTTGGGGTCAGTTGCCTGCTCTTCCAGGAGCAATTGTTTGAACCTCTGTGGTACTCTTTTGACTGGGCCTAGGGCTACCTTGCAATTCTTTGCAATATCAAGTATCTTTCTTTTGATCCATTAAGTCTATGGGCTCCTAAAATGGCCTCTATATTTAGGTTATCTCCTCCAGGATTGGGGGATGCCAGGCATTCACAGCTCCTCTGCTGTTCCTGAGACAAGTGGCAATCTGTAGTGAAACAGCAATCTATGGTGATCATTCTATGGAAGGATTCAAATAATGGACTTTTCCAGTGTAAACAGATTATGGGAAATTTTTTTGTGTCCTTCTGTGATACTATCAGGCATTAGATAGAGATACAACTGAAAACTCACTGAGCTTTTAAGCTGGGAATGTGGAGCTCTGAATTCTCACAAATATAGTTACTGCGTATTTATAAGATAGCTTTAAAGAATGAGTCAACAAAATCTATCCCTGGTGTGCTTATTATGATGGACTGATTTTTAAAAGTGGGTTGAGAGACAACCTGAGGACTGGAAAGTGTATTGTACAGAAATGAATAGGTCTGTTTAGACTAGTAGATACAAGGTGCATTTGTGGTGATTTCCTTCTATTTGGGCCCAGGCAGGTTTTCTTTCCACAAAGAGGTATATATTCTTTTATTCTCTGCATCATTCAAGTAGTCGTGAACCCAACTTGTCCTTAGTATTGTGTGACAGCCTGCTGAGGAAATGGCCCCAAAATAATGAGGGATGGGATTCAGTGAAATATTGTTCATATTTTTACTGCCACACAGATCTACACAAAGGCTCCACAATGGCAGCAGCATTCTGCTGATCTACTGATTTTCTTCTGTGTAGACCCCGCAGAGGCACAATAACAAGAGCAAAATAATAAAGAAGCCATATAAATCTTTGTGACTGTGCTTGTTATGACTGTTTTTTTAAATAAGGCAGACCATGAGAATATAATGTGTCCATAGAGTGAGGCATTTAATCTCCTCACAGAAAAATAATTCATGAAGGGAGCACTTCAAATCTATTAAAATATTCCCACTTCCTCTTCCACCAGCTTCCATTAAGAATAGCAAGAAAGGTTAAAGATTTAATGGATGTTGAGGTTGAACTAGCTGTCCTTTTCAGACCCCCCTGGACAGAGCCAATGGCCACCACTCACGCTGTGCATTACCACTGCCTGAATAAGCTTACTATATTTTGCCTGATTTTTTGATAAACAAAGACTTTCAGTATCTAAGGCTTCGCCACTCAAGACAAGATCTTGTTTTCAATAGCAAAAGTACACCTTGATTTATTCTCCTCTTCAACCAGGATAATTTAGTTTTTAAAAGTTGTATTTCCAGATTTTGCAGAACTGGGTAAAGCTCCCAGGAGTACACCTGGACTGAATGTAGGTATTCTTCCATCTCCCACCAAGGCATGAGATTCCATTGGAATGTGAATTTTTCAATACTTGACAAAAAATGTCAGTATTTTCATGACTCTGAAACATTTTCTTATGGAACTTAAAAGCTGTATATCACACCAGTGAGTTCTGGCTCCACAGGACTCTGCAAACTGCTGTTACATTATCTGAGCCACCCAGGGAGACCACCACCACAGAATAAGGAGTATAGCAGCCCACAGAGCACCTTTCAGGGCAGGTTTTTCTGGACTTTAAAACTCACAGCAATTCAATCTGGAGCAAATCCCAAATGCAGAAATCTTCCTATTATTCACTGAAAATGCATCAAAGAAGAGACACACCTATAAGGCATTGAGATTTTTTAAATTGGCATTTTTCAACAAAGGCATGCTTTGTCAGGAAATTCCTGGCCAGCTCTAATCAGGAATGTATCTGTGAACCAAACATTTTGTCAGATCTATGGGCAAGATGGATTTAGCCAAGAAAGGAAAGGGATGTGATCAGCGATCCAGAAGATCAAAGGACATGGAAAATCAGAAGAGGATAGAATCAGCCAGCAAAATTCTTTACTTTCAATTAAAGTAGTTTAACACCAGATCTGATGGGAAGCACAGTGTTTACCAGTGAAAACCACAGTTCTGGACAAAAAAGGGCTGCATTACTGGGAGCAGAGAAGACCTAAGCAACCATAATCACAGTGCACAACTTTGATTACACACTTTGGGGCCAGAGGTAATGGGGAGAAGGTAGGAACTGAGAGCTCTTCTTCCCTCATACCAATTCAATGATTAATTACCAGCGCATGAGAGTATTTATCCTCAAGAAACTTAAGTTTGTTTCCAAAGAAAGTTTCAAAATAAAACCAAACAAACAAACAGGACTCTTGAGTGTCCTGGGGAGCAGACACAGTTCAGTTGGACAGTAAATTTAATTTCTCAAAAGTAATGTTGTTTACGTCGTCTCCACATTAGCCTCTAAAAAATTAGAAAAATAGAAGCTGAGATCCCCAGAGCACTATTTGGAGGAAGGCAGTGTCAACAGGCAATAGTTCTATTGTTCCTCTGAGCAGGGGCATTTTGATTTCTATGTCCTATTTTTCCAGCCACTAAATGGTTATGACTTCTGACATAAGGCTGAAGATGCAATTTCAAACCCCCTCAAGCAGAGAAGGAACTGAACTTGACTGGGTTACTGCCTGGCTGGATGACTGCCCTACTAGCCAAGTTACTGTACAACAGAGAGAAATTAGGTTTACTGCTCCAGTGGCACCCCAGCTCTGGGGCTTCAGCCACCTTCTCAATAAATTAGGCTCCAAAACAACCATCTTCCCCAGCATTCACTCCACCTGCCCCACGCCACCAGTTCCACACTATCTGCTTTCACTCAGTACCTCCCCACTCCTTCTGCCTGAACCCAAACCACCACCCAGACGCTGGTTACAACAGTCTCTCTACCCTGGAGATAAACTCTTCTGTGGAGGTACTTACCTGAGCCACAGGACAAATATTTCTGCGCAGATGTTAATTGCCAGGAACCACTCATGTCAAACCAGTGACACTGCCATAAATTCACAGACTAGAGAATAGCAGTCAGTAATTCTCCCCGTCTCACTTGGATTACCAACCAAACACTAGGCAGAGGGAAGAGAAAAAACTTTTTTTAAAAGAAAATAGTTCTTACTTAAATGTTTTCCCACATGGAACATCTGATGCATCAGAACTGCTAACACATCTGCAAGTTAAAAGTTGTTTCTAAAAAAAAAAAAAAATTTAACATGGCATTTTCTCTCTAAATTGACCATTCTAACAGTCATCAGATGCTATGAAGACTTGAGGGAACATACAGGGATAGGGATTCAGTGTGCATTTTTCTTACTTTTTTTTTCCTAACCTTCAGATTTATACAATGTCCTTCATTACATGCTCTGTACCTGGGATGTCCAGTCTCGGAAGTGCAAGGAGTAGTCCACTTTTCAACCAGCAATTTAGCAATTCTGCCACTCCAGAGTCTTCTGAATCCCACTATTCACAGGTATACCAAGTCTCTTGGTTTGAGACCTCTGGAACAAAGTGTGCTTTGTACTGAACAGGGTATGAATAATAGTAATATGTGATGCGTAGTAAACTAGTAGCTGCAGAGTCTGTGCCATCTGGAGAGGTAGGGATTTACACAAGCATTTGTGAAACCAGAATGTAGGAAAAATTTCACTGTAGGAATAAAGCTGAACCTACACAGCCATGCAGGATTCAAGTGAGTCTTGGTAGAGAAACGCCTCATGTGAATGTTTGTAATTAAGAGACAGTGCAGTATGAGCCTTCCAGATATTGCTGTCACATACCCTGAGCTGGACACAGTTTGAAGTAGTAAGTACATACTCACCTGCTGGCTGCTGGAAACTACTGTCTCTGGGAGACAGAGTAAAATCAACTACTCACATCTCCTTTGTCACTGTTATCCACACTGCTACCAGAAGACATGGAGAACAGAGAAGGTTAGGGCTTGATTTAAACAGAGTCCTATAGATTACCTTTACCTGTCACTGGATAGAAAAGCTTTAAAAGGAAAAATCACTGTTCCACTTTCAAAAACAGAAAAGTAATGTTTAAATGCTATTAACATGCCTCTTCCTGACGTCCTGTTTCCATTTATCACACCTCCTTTCAACAACACTGCATTTCCTTTAACCCATGCAACTGTCACTTGAGCCAGTTTGGGGACCCAATATGTTACCAGTCTGTTAATTGTGGTTGATTCCTTATACGTGTTTAATATCAAGCCACAGACCCTTTTCTGAATTCAAGGGGATTTGTTACTCATCTGTGTACTTTACCTCTACCCTGGCCAAACAACGGGCATTGGCAGCGAGCTGAGAATGAAACACTGGAGACTCTTCTGTTGCTGTTAGCTATGCTTCTGTCCCAGTTATTCCAATTCCTATTAGCACCCATCACCTTGTCACCTCCTAGAGTTCACTTCTCCAGAGGACTGATGAAAGAAAGGGAAGTCATAACAGGGATAAGACTTTCTGAAGCAGATCTCTAACAATGAGGACAGGTATTAAGACACCAAAGATTAACAAACCACACTTAAAATAATGCTGCCTGGAAGAAAGGAAATAAGAATAAGAGGAGGGATGAGGGAGTGCGGAGGATGCAGCACAAGCAGCTGTCTGTCGATGCTCTTACTGCTGCTCTTCCTGGCCTCTTCCAGGGGGAGAAGACAGGTTTGAAAGTGCACACCACCAATGCTGCAAAGAGAAGGAAAACTATGTAAGACAGTGCCAAGCAGAGATGCAATCCGTCCCTGGAAAGCCTGTACCCGAGGAACAGTGGACAGGTGCTTCTCACCAGAGCTGGGGGCCTCTTGCATGTCTGCAAAGGGTGTCTGAGTTGAGAAGCAGCTGAGAGAAGTAATGGCTCCTTGTTTCATCTGTCAGCAAAGGGGGCTAAGCCGTGCACAAGCCAACTCCCAAAGGACACGATCTGGGAAGAGGCACACTTCAGCTTCCAGCATGTCAAAGGAAACCACATCACATATGGAGGGAAGGAGCCACCGCACGTTTGCTGCTGCCAAGCTGCGGTGGCCCCTCCTGCAGTCTCACCCCTGACGGCAGCCACTCCAGCCGCCCTGCACCCAGGGACGCGCCAGACGTGACCAAGCGAGGGCAGGTGGTGCAAGGGGGCTCCGGGAGCTCAGGTACAGGTGGCCAGGGGTGCCCAGCCCAGGGCTGCTCAGCAGGAGAGACTCAACCAGGGCTGTAACCAGCGCTTGCAAACAAACCTGCTGCATCTCACCTTTCAGGCACACATGAAGGGAAGCCAATGCTGATGACATTTGCTTATTCACAGCTGGGGGAGCTTAATCAAAAGACAACAAGAAATGCTCTTGAGTTTTGCTTTCTATCCCCTTCAGTGCTATTCTGCTTACTTTGAAAATAGATGTCATAGCAAAGATTTATATATAATGCTTTGCTTGTCAGAGACAGAAGGAGAAATAAGCTGCTGAGAAGCTAGAAACTCTGGGAGTGGGGATGGTGATTTATCCAGGAATGAAGAATTTTGGGACTAGGTCCGTTTTGAACTAATTTAACTAGAACTGTAGCCACTGCTCTGCTCACTCAGTGTAGGGTTCATTCCACACACCAGACTTTTTCCTGCAAGACAGTGGGGAAGAATGAATTCAGACTTCAGCAGAAACCATTTGAAGGAGAAGAAGGAAGAATGTTCAATCCATCTTTAAACAATTTTACCAGAACTGTCTCAGTAGGAGGACATTGGGTATTTCTCCTGCATAATCCTAAGAACCATTACTTACCACTGGTTTGCTAATCATGAAATACATGTAGCAGTGCTTTAAAGTAGCAGTAATTTTAAGCAATCTGTCAAAAAATGCAAACACTTTTAATTTCTGTTATGCACCTGAAGACCCACTCCAGTTCTTTTGTTCACCCTTGAGATTAATTACGGCACAGCCTGTAACAAAGTATGTCCCATCCAGCAAAGACTGCTAGAGGACATACTATAGTTCACTTTTCTGTATTTATATCTTTCTATTTACTCCCACCTGCACACATTTTTGCAAACTTTTTCCTATTTTGGCTTTCATCTCAACTGTACCCTCATGAGACAATGTATCAGTCCCTCCTGTTCCATGTGGAGGTAATTTCATTTCAGTTTCATCCACATTTATGAGAACATGGCGTGAAGCAGATTACCCTGAAATCTCTGGCTCTCACCTTGGGCAAGGCTGGTCATGTTTGTCACAGCCTACCTGTGAAGCCTGGATAAGCCTCTCCTAGCTGTTCAGAACAGCACAGTTCCTCAGGTACACTAATGCCCAATGACAGCTCACCTGTTGTCTATTTCAGACAATTCTTCCCTAAAATATATTTCCCACCAGCCTTGTTTTGACTCACACATGCAAGTCTGCTACTGAGCCAATGCTCTCTGGCAACATAATACTCAGAAACAGATAGTGCAAGCAATAAAGGAGTTATGGAAGGCTTCAGAAGAGAAGCTCTGGGAAAAAGATCCACAGATAATGTACATTTTACTGAACCCATGAAGGTTATGTCTTTTAATGAGATACCCTAAACTTAAAATGCTGACTGGGTAACCTTCTAAGGTCCCTGTCTGACTATCATGAATATAGTATCTACCAAGCAGGATATGTTGAACCTTATTCTCTTGTTCTCTCTCCAGGATCATTGCAAACTTTATTTTAGTATGCTTCTGGTCTAGTTTAATAAACAACTTGCATCTACAAAAATATGTATGAACGATCTCAAAGTGGCTAGTGCTCACAAAAAATAAGGAAAAAGCTGCAGTGTCATGGTTTCCTTATGATCCTCAGCGCAGAACATACTGAGTGACAAAGCAAAAAATTTAATGGGAGAGTTAAACTCTACATCTATTTAAAAATGCAAACAAATGTCAGTCTTGCTTTGGGTCATCCTGCCTTTTCTTATGGACCATTGCCACCCAGATGCTGATTCCTTCCACCTGCTTGAGTTAAAAAAAAAAAAAGTTTTGATATGATATTGAAAACCACCACAAACTGGGTCATTTACTGAACAGCAAGGGAAGAAGCACACCTCGTTCCCTGAGGATACTGCATAGGTATGCGACCTGCTTTGCTCAGCCAGCTTTTACAAACCACCAAGTGACACCCCTTCTCTTCTCTGGGCCATCCAGAGGACTTTTATCTCTGCAATTCTCCCCTGCTGCAGTGGGAACAAAAGCAACTGAGTGGCTCGGAATTAGAATCCGAAGTTGAAACAGGCACAGCACAGCCTAAAGCAACTTCACCTCTGCTTGCCTTCTGCCTCTGTGAAGCGCAGCCATCAAAGCAGCACTAACACGGCCACCTGGCAGTGGCGCGGGGCGCGGGGCGCTCACGGGAGCGCTCTGCGCTCGGAGCCCGCACAAGGACGTGTCATCCCAGGGACTGAACAAAAGGAAAACAGGGGAAAGATGCTCATCTTCCTGCAGCCTTGCATCCCCTGAACACTCAGCCCCCTGCTCCTGGGGTCTCCCAGAGAGGCCGTGGTTTTCTGCTTTGGGGCTTTTTCCTGTGGAAAGGCAACTCAGAAGTAAAATGACGGTGTTGTGGGAAGGACCACATGCTGAATCAGCCGTGGCCATCTCCTTCATCTGGGCTCTTCTACCAGCTCTTTGGTCTCTCCTACCAGCTTCTTAGAGTCTCCTGGATACATCCAGACCCTCAGAGGGTGCAGGGCTCAAATCCCTTGCATACCACCAACTCCTGGGGCAGTTCTCCCCCCAGGAAGAGAAAGGCAGAGGAAGCTGAGCCCCAACCATCCAGGAAAAAGGAGCTACTGCCAAGAGTCCATGGGTTGCAGGAGAGAGAAGAAGCACCTCTTCCATTACACCAGCTGTGTCTCCCTGCCATCACCATCACCTTCTCTTCTCCTGGCACCCTGCTCCCACCAGGGGAAAAGAGCATGAAAGAATTTGAAGCTTAGCATGCTGACTACCTTGGGAAAGAAGAATCAAAACAAAAAAATGGTGGATTTCCCCACTCTCAGGAAAAATTAAGCCTCTCCCTGGAGAACTGAGTCTAAGAGAAAGAGTGGGGCTGGGAGCAAGTAGGAGAGATTTGGACATAGCCAGGGAAACATAGTGAGTAAGACCACATCCCCTCCCTTCAGCTAAAATCTTCCCCTGACCAGCAAACGTCCCCGATCCAGGGAACAGAGTGTGGGTTTATCCTGGCTGTTGCACTGCCCTGCAGAGAGCAGGGAGGTCCCAATAATGACATGTCTCTTGCCAGAGCAACACAGATCCAGGATGATGGGATACCACTGCTGCTTCTAATGGACACCCACCTTGAACTGCACCTGCCCTCTGCTTCTGCTGGGGCTTAGAGATGCTTGTGGATGCTGTACCAGCCTGGGCTGATCAGAGAGCACAGCTCACAAAACTCCTGCAGGAGAGCTGGCTTGCTCTGCTGGCAAATTGTCATTGCACTGCAAGATGAAACTTTCTGTCCTTTCCTTGGCTCAGCTCCCAGTCAGATTCTGATCTCTTATCAGTGCTTCAGTCTACAAAAATTGCATGCTTGTGACCAGGTAAGATTGCAGATTCAAAGTCTGCATTTCCCCGTTTCCTCTATCTGGTTATTTTGCATCTATCTAATTTTTTTGCATCTATTTTTTCATGCAAAGTAAGATTTTATTTATATTCCCATAATGCAGATGAATAATTCTTCTCTATCATTTACCTGGACAGTATTAATTGCCCTGTTCTTCAAAATAAGTGACAGACAGAAATAAAACTACCTCCTTGCTATCTCACTTGTGTTAAGACTTTGACACAGAAAAGGCCAGTGACTGAATCTTCTCTAGTCATAAATCCTCTCCTTATTTCTAGAAGCTTTCAACTTCCACTTCTTCACCATTGTTATTTTCCTCTTCACTGTTTTCTTCTTTTGTTTCCTTCCCTGTTTCAGGAATTCATCAGTCTCCCAAATCCACAAGAAACCTGTATCAGTCAGTGTTGGAGCCTTGCA
Source organism: Tichodroma muraria (assembly GCA_013390105.1). Lineage (NCBI taxonomy): Eukaryota > Metazoa > Chordata > Aves > Passeriformes > Sittidae > Tichodroma > Tichodroma muraria. The sequence goes on from WAAG01098372.1 coordinate 12,146, forward strand.
TAATGTGAAGAGCAAGCACCACCAAAGCCACAAACTGTACCTTATTGTCAAGTTCTCTAGAGACTGCAAGAGCCCACCTCAGCCTAGAACCAGGGCACTTCAGGTGTGAATCATTCAGGCCTCTGGCCAGCTCATCTGGGTCTTAAAATACACACACATATCCCCCTCAAACCAGCATTTCAGACCTCAGAAATAATGCATCTTCAGGCTCCCAGAAGTGTCCTCAGTGAAGCACAGAAGACCAGAGAACCCCCAGGGCACAGAAGAGTTCCTGGTCCTCAGCTTCACCAGGGCACTAGGCACCAGTGGCCCAGGGACTCGGGCACTTCCAAGCACCACTTGCCAAAATCCAGCAGACTTCTATTAGAAGCTGCTTCTATGAACAAAATTAGAATTTCTAATGGAACACATATTCCCCAAAGAAGTGTTATCTTTGGTCATTTGGAAAAATTTTTACACTACACTGGAAAATTTTTTACTAGACCTTCTTCTAACCAGTAACTCTTGTGTTTTGCTCTCACTTCTTCCTCCTCTGACTCTTTCATGCATCCAGGGTCCTGTCTAACAGCAGACAAAGTGGCTTTCAATGGCCCAGCAGAATGCTGGACATCTCATCATATGATCCATAGAGACAACTTCTGCTTTGCATTTCTTCTGCATCCACAGCCTTCCTGCTTTAGAGGAGGATCAGAGTCCATTGGCTGGCAAGAGCACTACAGGAACTTCTAACCTGCAGCCTCTCAGACCCAGCTGATTCCTAAAGACCTTCTGAAATCTGTCATGGTATTTCCAACCTCTCTTACCACTGACCTAAAATACCAACTGATGATCCCAACCATATACATCTTCAAATCCCCAGTGATTATACTCTGCAAAATCCATCCTTTTGTCACAGCAAGGTTTGGTTTTGCCTTTTTTGTACTTCTGCAAAGCAAATGTAAGCTGTTTCTTTCACTGAGAAATCCATGTGGTTGCTTTCTCAATTTTTCATTGAGAAAGCAACCACATGGATATGTCATAGATGAAGCACCTGCATGACCATTATAGGCCTTCCTATAATACCCCAGTTACCCTCCCACAAAACATTACAGTAGGATGTTCTCCAGGGCAATATCTTAGCTGCAGTATTTATTTCAGATCTGTCATTTTCTTTTTTCAATCCCAGCAGTGAAACTGGAACTGAGTATAATAAAGATCATTTCAATGTCACTGAAAGAGACAAATACTGCTCATACATGCACAGCTCTGAACATGCTGCAAAGCAGAGCCCACAGCACTTGGAATACAAAGGCATTCAGTGGGTACAATCCAGGTCAGATCCGTGGCTGCCACACAATGCCCAGCACTTCAGCTCTCAGCCATAGTGCTCTCAGGAAGGGAAGCTCTCAGACTGATCCCCTTGAGCCTGTGTCTGTAGACACTGTGGTTTTTGACATTCACAATGTCCAATATCAAACACTCAGACTGAGGAATGCACTTCCTTACCCTCTTGCATCTCCTTTATTATTTTTAACTAAGAACTACAATAGTTAAACAGAAATCCTATGGAACATGCTGGGATGGAAACTCACCTGGTTTTTGTGCTTCTTGTGCCACCCACTGGAACAGGTTGAAAACACGAGTGAAAAAAAAACATTCCAGAGATTTCAAATCCAGCGTATTTTAGTATGTCTCATGCATTAATATAACAATAGCTTGAAATCTGCTTTAACTTAGCAGCTGGAGATATTTAAGTCAGTTCTTATTAACTCAAAATATGTGAAAAGAAGAACCCAAGTTTGTTAATCTCCTGACCAAGTGCCTGCAAGACAATAAAGCAGTTTATCTTTCAGGACAAAGCCAAAAACAGCTCTATGATGTATCAGTATTGGTGAATTCTCTAGACTCTAACGACATTTTACAGAGTACAAAGAATACCTCATCTAACATAGTCTAGCCACCTCCAGCCACTGGCAGGTGAGAAAGTAGGTCTGGTGAAGCTCTTAATCTTTTGTGAGCAAGGAGGTTACTCAACTAAGGAACTACAAGAATCTGTCTTGTCTAGTCAGGCAAAATGAAGGCTGAGTGAGAATATGGCTCTCTCCAAATACCTCTTGGGCATATATTCCAAGGGAGTACAGCCTCTAGGATGGTGTTCACAGTGATTAATAAATGATTATAAAATTAACAAGGAATTAATTTCAGCTGAATACCCAGGAAAATATAAGAGTGTCAAAGCACAGATCAAAGCCCTCCAGTGGGATAGAAAATGACAACTTTCCTTTTTTTCATAAAAAAGAGCTTGAACCATTTCTGAAAGCTGTTCTGTGATAGGGTTGTTTGTAATAGTGAGGCATCACACATAGGGACACAGCGTCACATCTCTTACATTTTTATTGAGGAGTAGTATTCATCTTCTAGAAAGACTGCAAAAAAACAGGAAGAGCTCAGCGTGACAGCACCATTAAAAAAACAGCATCTGGGTTTTGGTCATTTTTTATCCTAAAAATGAGTGTTGCACAAAATACAACAGAACTTGCATTTGAGACTCTCTCTAATATCGTCCCCAAAAGGCCATTTTGAGTAACTAGCCATTTAAAGTACCCACTAGGCTTCCAACACAATTTTATTTGACCTTTTAATGAAAGAACAACATGTATAAAGCAAGTTATTTCAGCTGATAACCTGTGTGACTGCTT
>WAAG01098556.1:0-13083 GCA_013390105.1 Tichodroma muraria
ATTCCAGGTGGAAGGTCTTGGTTTCCTTTTAGCAGAGAACTTGTGTTTGTAAGCTAAGATACAGGATACTAAAAATACAAAACCCAAATGTATCCTTTGCAAAGAAACACTAACTAATTCAACTTAGAATTTTAATTCCCTCAAATTACTTCTTTCAGGTGGATGGATGGAACATCAGTGAACTATGTTGCCTGGGCTCCAAATGAACCCAATTTTGCAAATAATGATGAAAACTGTGTGGTCATGTATACCCATACAGGTGAGTGCTGTAACCACGTTTGATCCGCAGGATGTGCCTTAGGCCTGGGAGGGCTGTGTGGGCAAGGCTGGGTGGGTTATCCTACTGAGCAGGCTGATGTTTCATGGTGTTCAAAATGCAAAGGAAATTAAATTGTAGTCTCTTCTTTTATTTATGTACTTTTAAAAAATTGAACTCTATGTAGCTAACACATTGAATTACACCTGCAATTTTGTAAGAAAATTTCTAAGTGAACAGATCAGGGAGGCATCAGACAATTGGCAGATAGAGTCAGTATTTTTTCTCCTCTAACCTCTGTCCATTTTACGCCACCTCTCCAAGATATTAGCTATCTGTTTTCATTTGTATACTTCCATGGCTTGGATTATTATTGAGCAATGTTATGCAATATTTTAATTAAAATACAATATTCTTTAATATCCATTAATACTGAGAACTGGAAGCAATTGTGTTTATACTAGCCAAGAACTTAGTCTTTTATTGGATCAGTAAATCTCTTCTACTTTTAAACATTTCTGGTCTCAAAATCTATAGCTAAGGTGATCTTCCTAGGCTCTCTTGGAGGTGAATGGAAGGATATGGATGCTTTTGGGGAGTAAATATTATGTCTTGTTATGGCAATCTTCTTTCAGATGAGTGGTGATCCTTAACTTCTCTGAATTAGAATGACAATATCTCCATTAAACATTAGGTGTGAAAATTCTGCTGTAGGTAGTTACCTTTAACTGTCTGCAGCCAATGAAATGTATGCCATTTTCTTATTCATTCCTGATCTGTAAAATGGGGATGATGATGTTAAAGTTATTCTCCTTAATCACACTCCAATGGGCAGAAAAGATACCAGAAAACTCCAAGACTGTGAGAAGCTCAGGTACGAAGGTAATCAGGACTGAGTGCCATATATAGACAGAGTGATTCCAGAGACTTTAGAGACCTCAGAGATTAAAGCATTTGAACTAAAACTCCCCTTTGTCAATGATATCGCTTTGCAATGTTGAAATATCTCTGTTTCTAGGCGAATTATTTATATTCCAAATTTTGCTGGAAACCTGAATATTTTGAAGAAAGAGATATACAATTAGTTATTGTTTTGGGGGGAGAGAAATACAAATGCTGTAACCACTTTTACTTCCTACAATAGATTATTCTTTAGGAAAAGACACTTTTTATCTCAGTCTCAGTTGCGTTTTATTTTGTTCTAATTCTAATTTGCTTTCAGGTACATGGAATGATATCAACTGTGGCAGTGTTGAGTTATTCATCTGTGAAAGGCTTAATGATACAGTTCGTCCAACTGTTGCTCCCACTTCACCACCACCAAAGGGTGGGTGTATGGAAGACTGGCTCCTCTTTGATAACAAGGTGCAGTATGAAATGTCAATATATTTTATTTTTAAAAGAGCAGAATGAAAAAAATCTTTGAATCCGTTTTTCAGTTGTAGCAGGGTTTTTAGTTATCATAAATTGCGTTCCATTCATGTGTATTTAAAGACCTTAAAATTACAAATCCTGAAGTAGAAATTACAGCCTCTGTTGGGACCACAGCAGTTATGAGGGAGATTCCAAGATGTATGAGAAGATTTATCTTACAACAACTCTACATGAGGGAAGTTGCTCATCTATCTTTGTCAATACTAAACACTAGCAAAAATGTAGGTTCTAATTTACTGTGCTGAGCTTATCAGGCTCTTGCATGGTGCCTGGACACTTACTTATCTCTTGCCTATGATGCAATGGCTCTTAAGCCTCCAAGGCACCTTCCCTTGAGCAAATTTACCAGTTTTTTTCTATAACCAAATAACTTAAGGATTTTAAATGGGGGGGGGGGAAGATTCACTGCACTTTGTTATGTACAGTCACTCCTAATCTTCTCAAAAGACAAAACTTCAGGATAAGAGACTGTATGTAACAAAAATCTGTGGATTTTCATCAATGAAGCTGTAAAGGTATAAAGCAACAGTGTACACTACAATACTAGTAATTAGAATACACCTAGTAACGAAGATAATTCTCAATAACATTGTTTTTTCTAGCTCTGTCTGTCTTCCCTTTGGTTGAGCAAAAGTATTTCAGTTTGATAGAGATCCTTTGTTTGAGATCCACTGGCTGCTGTCTTCTTTCTCTCTCGCTGTCAGTCCTGAGGAAAATTCACAAATTCAGTGTCTTCCATTTCATGGTTCTCTCACAAGCTAAAATCCCTCTCCCTCACCTCCTGGAAGAGGAGCTTCAAAAGCTCTTCCCCTGACTCTTCCTTAAGTGTTTATACACCACTTCTGGCCACCTTCCATTTTTCTCAATTTTTCCACAAATTGACTTTAACTTTTTACTTTTACTTTTTTTACTTTTACTTTACTTTTTAACTTTTAACTTTCAGTAAATTGACTTTACTTTTCTGTCGCATGCTTTAGGTAGCACATTTGGGTTGCTTGACTCTGACCAAGCTGGTTTGACAAATAGGACAACAGAAAATGAGATATTCTACTTAAATAACATATCGTTTTTTGTTTTCTGAGGTCTTCAGCATTTCTCTCACAGTCACATCTCAGAATTGTGCTCAGAAGGTTTAGTGCAATTTCTGCTGAGATCAATATTTCTTCTTCTAAGTATAGGCCAAAATATTGGGCTTTGTAGTCTTTTTCTAGTACAGGTCTTCTCTGTCATTTAAACTAGTGACAAGCTAGAAAGTACTGTCAAATTAGCTAACGTCCCTTTTTACATGAAATATCCAGTTAATTTTGTTTGTTACAAACAGAGATGTTTTCATCAGAAATTAAAACAGCATCTAGATTTGGCACGTTTCTCTTTTTCAGTGTTTTAAAGTCTTTGGCTTTAATGAAAATGATACACTGACATGGCATGCTGCACGAAACAACTGCATTGACCTTGGAGGAAATCTGGTTACTATATCAAAAAAGGAGGAGCAAGGTAAAAAGTACCAATGTTTTGACACTGATGACACACTAAATAATTCCTTATAAAAAGATAAAAAATATGTTAGAGCTTCTGCCATATATGCAGTTATTTATTCCATATTAATACAAATTTGTGCTGGATAAGAAATTACACCTTTGGAAAAGTGCTTGCATAGGTTTTAGTGTCTTGATTAACTATTAAAATCATAGTTTGGAGGTTAATATAGGATGTACTGATGAAATACGAAAACTTTTTATTAGAGGCTTGTCATATTAATAAATGTCCTTTTTTTTTTTCCTTTTTTTTTAAGAGACTAGCTGATCATTGAGGTCATTCCCAGCTCTGGTTAATCTATGAATCTGTGGATTCTAGGGAGTGATATCCAAATCAATGGGCACCTAGCTGTTGTGCCAAATGCTGTGGGTGTCAGTGGAGGAGAGGACACATGCTCAGGCAGCAGAAGGCTCCAGTGCTGAGTCGTAGCTTCCCCCTGTTCCCCTTGCTCTGCTGGACCTCAGTACCTGCTGGTCTTGCTGCTCAGCATGTTGCAAATGTTTTAAGAGGCCTCACGTTTGCTTGGGAGATGTGCTGCTTCAGGTCCTGGGGGATGCACATGGACCATCTCCTACTTCACTCCATCAGTGCTAGTGGTTTAAACTTCTTTTCTGTAGCAGAGGAATTAGATTATTTTAGTGGAAAGCCAATTTAGGCTGGAGCTAAGGAGAGCAACATCTGGCATTCCACAAATTCATACATACTTGGTTACTAAGTAAGGGTTTTTTTGTATTATGCCTGTTTAGAAATGAAGTTATTAAGTCAGGTTAACAAAGAATTAACCAAGGAAGAAAAGGGAGTGCACACTTGGTGGACTCATTTTCTACATGCCAAGGCTTAGTGTATTCATGTTAATTTCTGTAATACATTAGAGAATTTTCTGTGCTTCCTCAGATGACAAACATAGAAAAGTGTACAAATAAATTCCTGGTTTATTAAAAATTTGCCTATCTTTGAATTTTTAAATACTTTTCTCCTCTTTTAATTTTATGTGACTGATGTTAAACATTTATTAATATATATAAATTTTATTTTTGTCATAAGATTAGCACCTTATTATAAAAAGAAAGCTCATCATCCTGGCACTCTAAAGTCTGTGGCCTTGGGGAGCAGTGCATTCAGTTTCCTTCCTTACACAATTTTTCTTTTTTCACTTCAGCTTTCCTTATGTCACTCTTAAAAAATGCTGCAACTGATGCTTGGATTGGACTGAATGACATAAATCAAGAGCACACATACTTATGGACAGATGGAAGCCCAGTAGAATATACAAATTGGGCAAAAGGTTCCAGAAGTTATTACAGTATGGTAAGCATCAATTTCTGTTTGTCACTTAAACATTACAACTTTGGTAGATGAACAAAATGTATGTAGCTACTATTGTATTTCTGTCTTTTCCTTTATGAGGATTTTTGTAGTCTCATTGTTTTTAAAAGCAGAGTAGCCGTGAGGGAGATGTATCTACACACAATTTTTTCAGTTTCTGTATTTGTCATGGTTCTGTATGAGTTCAGACAGAGGTTTGGAAGAATTAAGCAAAACTCAGACAGGTGAGCAATTTCCCTCACTTTACCATGACTCATCAGGGTATTCGAATTAATCATAGCATTAACTATATAATTTTGGGATGTGGTGAGTGTTATTTAGATTTGATGAAAATACTCAGAATATTGTATGCATTGACGGTTCTTGGCAGTGAGCCTGTCAAGATAAATGAACTGAATAAAATACTCCAAAGAGGGAGTCTGTGTCTTTCTTTCGAATTTTTATCTTTCCCTAATCTTCATTTTGAAAAATCATTTCTCTTTGCTTTGAAACTCCTGCATCTTTATACCTTATTGTGTGTAATTTTAAGAAAAAACTTAGTGTTACTCAGTAATTGTGAAATGGACAATGTAGAATACTGCCTAATAGTATTATTTCTATACTCCTTTCCTAGCTCTACCAAGTTTCTCTTTTCATCAGAGAATGGCTTCACATTCAGTTAAAATGGAGAAAAGTTCTTTGAGGTCCAGCTACCATCAGACTAGAGCTGGGTTTTGGGATCTCCTGGGCTTCCCAATCTCACACATGCCTATGCTTTCTGCAGAAGGCTGTGACCATTCCCCTCCAGAAATCACTTCACATACAAAATCACTTCACATACAACTTCTTTCTCTTGCAGACAAGACCTGAGCTAGTGCCAGAAGGGGGTTTAGAGGTAGCATAAGGTTATACTGAGGTGAGATGGGGACAGCTACTGCCTCCCCCTGCAGGAGGCCAAGCCACATCTTCTCATGCTGTGGGAGGAAAAGGAGGAAGGTAAAGGGTCTGAAGTGCAGCAGAAAGGGTGTGGGAGGTGTCCCCCACAAAAGGTTTTTTCTGACAAACTATCTTTACTGCATTGCACTGTGGTGACCGCTTTGCTTCCTAATCCTGAACTGGGCAGAAGGAGGAATTCAGCTCTCTGGGTAAGCTTCAGTGCTGAGAAGCAATTCCCCATAACTTCCAGGAAAACAGCAGCAGACCTGTGGGCCAGACCCAGCACACGTGAACCCGCACACACATGCAGGGCCACGCACAGAGTTAGGTACGTCCACATAGCCCCAGACACACCCTCCTGCCTCTGTGCTGGGCTTTGCAACTCCCTCTGTCATCCAAGGGCAGACTTCCCTAGGGCTGAGCCGCACAGGCTTATTGTCATATAATGTGCCTAACCACTGGTTATATGGACTTTATGAGCTTCATACGATTCCTCTGTATGTGCCTGTATGTGATATGTGAGTCTGTGTATCCAGAAGAAGTAGAAATGTTTCCTACCTGTTCACATCTTTTTTCTTGTTAATCTCATTTGTCTTGTAGGATGACTGTGTGTTTTTGATGAAGAACCCTATTGAACAGGCAGGGAAATGGAAAGATGAAGTATGTAAAGCAAGCAAAAGCTACATCTGCCAAAAAAATTCTGGTGAGTTTTCTTTCACCACTTTTTAGTAGATCTGATTTGTTATGGTAATTTAAAACTGATGCTAAAAGTGACTTTCCTGTAATTCTGCCCTAACTTAACTGAAACTAATGACAATATGACACGCATTATGGACCATTTTAACAAGATGATCACACTTTTTTTTTTTTTTTTGAGAAAATCTTTTATATTTTCTATTTCAAAGACTAGACCAATAATAACAAAAGAAAAAATAGATCTATGTATCATCATGTGGTTTACTACTTTTGGCAATCAAAGGTGGCTGAGGACACTGTCTTTACATCTTCAAAACTGGAATTTTTAATGGCATAATAAAAACACTGTGACTTCTTTATTTTTTAAAACTGCTCAGCTTGATTTCCTTTACATTCCCAGAAAATTTCTGCAGCAGCAGTTACATCCCTCTGCTTGCTCATGGTGTGTTTATCATACCCTGCTCCTTGTCAGAAATACAACAAATGCCAATATATAATGGAAAAACAGAAGAAATTGTTCCTTTTAATGCCTTACATTGGTACAATATGGTTTTGGTCAGTCTGGTGCTTACAAGGCATATTTGTGGGGAAGCTACAGATACTTATGCTAAAAGGTCACTCTGACAAGTATTAGAAAATTTTGTCACAGTGCATGAAAATGTGGCTTTCATCACTGCAGGGATTTTTTGGACGTACCTTCATTTGTTACTGCAGTTTCTCTTAATTGCATGACAACTCCAGTATACTAGATCTTCTCTCAGTGTTATAAGTCTGAGCCAGTATAAAGTTATATTTTTGGTTGTTCTTTTGTGTGTTACAGACCCCAAACTGCTGCACCCCCAACCCACAGCTCCGGTGTTTGGCTTTATTAATTACGGTGATGACCGCTATGAAGTTATCAACTACAAAATGAGCTGGGAAAAAGCAGAGAAGAACTGCAGGGACCAGTCTGCAGAACTGGCCAGTGTCCTGGATCCTTATGCTGAATCTTTCCTGTGGTTACAAATATTGAAGTATGGGGAGCCTGTGTGGATTGGCCTTAACAGCAACATGGTGAGTCCACCAAAGGCTTGTGACAGTCATACTACTACCTTAGATGAGCTATTGGTCAGATCCACAGATGTGTGGCAAAAATAAAAATCTTGCAGAGGTTCCTGACTTCCCTCCGCTTGAGGGGATTTCCACATTTAATTGTTTGTCCATAGTGTAATCAAGAACTGCCATAGCCCACACTTCAAAGGCCATCATGGATGTAACTGCAGCACTGAGTGGCTTCAGTGGTTAAAATGGTGATGAAGTTCTCACTTCCTCCTCCATGGTCTACCACATGCTCCTGTGGTGGAGCAGTGCTGTTTCTGAAGGCACATTGTGCAGCCCACCACAGAAAAAAATAGGTTAAAAATAGTTCTTTTTTTGTGAGTTTAAGTTTTTGCTTCAATTCACAGCCCAGCAGTACAAGAGCTCGTGCTGGGCAAGAGTGGAAAGAGCAGGGCTCTGGCAACTCAGACTGGTTAGGCTGGCTTTTGGAGCTAAAGCTGGTGCCTTGTGTAAAACTGCCAACAAACTCAGCTAAGAGTGGAAAGGTCTGAAATGGGAAGCATCAACAGAGGCATGTATAAAAGAATATGGATAAATAAAATCTAGCTGGATATTTCTGGAATTGAAGCTGGGCGGAAATCAAGGGGAGAGAGGTAGAGCAAGAGCTTAGTGGGACACAGTTCTGAGAGAGGGCACAGGTGCCGAGGTGAGAGGAACCAGAGCTGCACCTCAGTGAGAGCACTGGGAAACTGGGATTAAACAGGAATCTGGAATAAAACATGACCAAGGATCTCAAAGCAGACAGGAAAGGAAATGGCGCAAAGAACAGGATGGGAGGAAGGATCTAGGCTGCCCAGGATGGGATGACAGAAGCCATGGATGTGACTAATGTCAGTCATCCTCTGCAAACACTGGTGATATCCACTGGCAAAATACATGCTTAGCTCATCTCTGGTAGCTGGTCCATGCAAAACCCACAAACTTACCACAAATGCAGTTAGCATGGGTGGCAGGGGTCTCTGGTCCAGCCCCAAGGAAAGCCTCATCAATTTTTCTCTCTCCAATGAAACCTCAAATTTTCCTCTTTGCTTTCTAAATACCTAGAGAAGCCTATTTTAGAGGAATGCTGCCATCTTTATTTGATGTGTGTGCATATGTGGACTCATTTTATACAATCTTCATCTGTTTGTTACCTCAAGGCCCTTTGCCCATTTAGAGCATGAGACAGTGTGAATTGAGTAACGTAGGCTGCATGCTAAACAAACATCTGAAGGACCACTGCCCTACCTGATGTGGAGAGTGGGAGTATGGACCAGTTTCTTACAAATTCATGACATCATCTTGCGCAAGAAACCATGATTCTCAATTTTTCTTATTTTTGCAAACATTCAAGCGAAATCTTACTGTTCTTACAATCTAATTCTTGTATGTGACATAATCATAATTGTGATTTTCTTTCAGAGTGGTGGCCAGTACATATGGTCAGACAGGAGGAGAAGCAGGTATCTTAACTGGGGCAGTGGAGAACCAAATAAAAACAAAGCCTGTGTCTATTTAGATTTGGATGGTTTTTGGAAGACAGCATCTTGCAACGAAACATATTTTTCTCTCTGTAAGCAATCCAATGGTAAGTTCTGAATAGGGCAAATTTGATTTGAGAGTCTGGAATTTCAGTTCAAGTCTTTATTTGAATTTAGTTTTTCACATAGGCAAAGGTTGTGATAGACAGTGTATGTCTTGTGATAAACTCTTACTTTTTTAAAGGAATATCTCTCAGATCCAGTCTGTCTTGTGTGATTTCCAGACATTTCATTTCACAGGCCAGTCAATAAATGCACATGAACATCATAAAGACAGCTGCAATATTTCATTCCACATGCCGTAGTGGTTTTTTGCATCCTTGTTCGTCAAGAACTATAGAATCAATCATCTATAAATATATTCATGATATACTTTTACATTTAAAAGTATTTTTTGAAATATTGTGAGTTAAGAAACTTCTGTCAGTAGAGGAGCCAAATCAACTAATTTGTTTGCTGCTTCTGCTCAAATACTTTAGCACTTCAAATGTTGCATGCAATTTTCAAACATGTTTCAAATTATACAAGAAAATAATCATTTCTGCACCATAATTCACAGCAAATTTTATACCAGTTTAAGCTCTGTTTTGGCTTTAGTCGAGTGATGCAATAGGCTATAAATTCTGCTTTTACGTTGATTAGGATGCACGATGTACATGGGCAGGGACAGACAACTTCTCTGACTGACTTTTCTAGAAACTGGCTAGACACAAGCCACAGGAGCCACAGACTTGTGATGTAGAGATTCCTTATGTATGCTGACTCATTTCTCCTGTTTGACAAGTTTTAGGTAAAAATTGCTGCATTGAAGACAATTGTGGTTAGACTGGTATAAACCTCCTTTAGCAGACTGAGGAACCTGCTCCAACCAGAATAGTTTATTACTAGTTTGTCTTAATAAAGAAAGCTTAATTCAACACTTTATAATTAGTTAAGCCTATGCCATATTCCTTTTCCTGAAATGAATGTCATATTTGAAGGGCTGATGTGTGGTGCAGGAGTGTATATTTCACCTGAATTTTGAAACTCCACTGAAACCTGTTTGTCTTCTTAATAGAGTTAATCCCTAGTGAACCACCACAGCTTCCTGGGAAGTGTCCTGAACCCAAGCGTGGTAGATCATGGATTCCCTTCCGTGGTCATTGTTACTATGTTCACACCACTTCTGAGGAAAGCTGGCCTGATGCTTCCATGACGTGTATTCAAATGGGTAAGTGTCCTTTTTTTATTAGGGTATTTTACAGGTTGTTTGTGTGTTTGTCTTTTTAGTCCAGAATCAAATGATAATATGCAATGTGTGTATGTGTGTATCAAATATAAGTTGCACCTAATTTAAATTAACGATCAAGCAGTTTTAGTTCGTGGCAATGCTGGTCATGAAGCATGTAATGATTTTTTACTGAGATAATTAATTTAAAATGAAAAATCTTGCTGAAATTGTATGTAATATTTAATTGATATTTTTAGGTGCCTCTTTGGTTTCCATAGAAGATTCGGCTGAAATGAATTTTCTCTTACTTTACTTGTCTCCACTTGCAAGTGACTTCAGGAAGTTTTGGATAGGATTGTTCAAAAATATTGATGGTATTTATTTTATAATGCATACTGAGATGAAAATCGATACTAATTAAGCAGAATACTAAGCACTACTAACGTACTAAATAATAGTAACAATATGCTAAATATTTAATAAATAATCAGGGAATAATAACTAATAAATATTTAATAGCTTTCCTGCTAAAACATGTAAAACATAAACTGCCATGGGATCTATGCATTCTGTATCTTTGTTGCAAGCAGAGTTTTTCTGTAAAAGGTTTTAGATTAGCACTGCAGCAGTTGACTAAAAATGTTTCTTATTGTCTTTTTTAACTCAAATTACTTGATATTTAACCACTGTAATATTTTAAGCAAAATGTTGTCTTGTCATTAAATGCTGAGTTAAATTAAATTAAAATTTATTTCTAGACAACACAGGGCATAGCATCTCATATGAGCTACTTAGAAAAATTCATTAATATAAATTTCAGTGGGTTTTTTTATAACTTTTTGGTAGAACCTTTCATTTTAATCCAAATACGTTTAATGTGTGGGGTTTTTTTTTTTTGTTTTGTTTGTTCGTTTTATTTTTTAACTGCTGTAATTGCAGATTTGATGCTGCATTCTATATCATCATAATTCTGAATCCAGTTTTTCTTGGCAGACTTTGAGGGTAAACCTCCAGAGTGAGTCTAGACTAGGCTCCGACTTCTATTCAAGTCTCTGTCTCTCACCACCAGCAGTGGTGGGTCAGGCTGATCTGTTCTAGCTGAAAACGAGCACTACAAAAGCAGTGACTTGTTCCTGTCCTGTCCCCAACGGTGGAGAAAGGAGGGGAAGGAGGGAGGGGCAGGAGGGAGGTGCAGCTGCAGGGGAGGGACAGAGGAAGTGGCACTGAGGCAGCTGGATATGCCAGGATATGCTGCCACAAAAGCACACGCCTACAGAGAGAAAATGGCTATTATTCCTACTTGATGGGAGATGCTTGACAGCCAGCAGGAGACGAGATGATTAAAGAGGGAGCTAATTCAATTTACAGAGACAGTTAATTAATCCAGCTCTAATAAAGTAGTTATTAGCTGAACTTGAACACACACATTAAGAAAATCTCCTGTGCATTCTGTGTGCTTGCACTACTGATACTGGCTTGTACAGGTGCTCTGCTTTTCTTAAGGCTCCCAGGCATAGTCCTGGGTGCAGGCTTCAGCTGAAGGTCCCTGGTTAGCTGGACAGGAGCTGTGAACACTAATGAAGTTAACTTTGTGAGCATTTGCATTTGGTACACTCCCATCTGAATAGCTCTGACTGTTAAAAGAGTGAGAAATAAATCCTCTAGAGTGAGAGAGAAATAGGTGCTCTGTGATGCCAATTTAATCAGCTAAAAAATCCCAGATCTGATCTGACATGTCATTGTGACTGGTAGACTAGAGGTTATACTCCACTTCTTTCACTCACTAGGTAATACATTTGATTTTAGGAGAATGGATATGGATGGACAGAAGTGCGGTAGAATACGTCAACTGGGAGAAAGGAGAGCCTACAGTACTTTTTGATGAACACTGTGTTGACATGGACGTCTCAAGCGGAACCTGGAGGACCTATTACTGCTCTGTTGACCAGAATTTTATTTGCAAAATCCCCAAAAGTAAGTTCTAAATGTCTATGCATTGGTTTATTTTCAAAGTAGAGGTTAATATGCATCAGGCCATCAGTGTTTAGGCACTGGGTACGCTTCATGCATTGATGCTGATGCGTGTGCATCTGATTCAAAACCAAGAATAATTTCTGTTAAAAATGGTGAGAAATAATGTTGGAGAGTAATCTGAGTCACTGTTCCCTCCCCTCAGTTTAAAAGCATTGATTTCTGGGCATTTACTGGACCCTGACATAGGGAAGGACTTACCATCTGTTGAGAGTGCAGAGAACATTAATGGATATTACAGTCAGAGTGCAAGGAGCAGTAGCTGATGAACAGATGATTAAACTAGAGAGTGCTGAGAAGGAAGGCAGATACTCTCCCGATAGGTAAGCTGAGGGGAAGCAGTACAAAGTCACTGAGCAGAGTGACTACAGATACAGTGTGACAGTTACCTGCAGAGAGAAGGTAGGTGCTACTGATGGGGACAGTACAGACAGATGGGGACACACAGTGAAATGTCCTAGGATCTGCTGGATGAGCAAGAAGAAAGCATCAGGGGGTAGGCAGTGCTGCCCAATTAATTTCCCTGCTGACAGAGATGTAGTAAGACATGTCAGGACAACCAAACAGCATGGTATGCTTCATTTGTAGTGGTTACTTGTAGTTCTGTAAGTTTGGGGTGACAACTGATGAGAAATCTGAGTGTCAGTCTGGGGCAAGTCCTGCTTGTGTGCACAGCAGTGCTGCATAAAACATGAAGGATGTAAATCTGCACACATGCAGCTGTCATGGGTCACTGTGTGTGCACAGACACAGCTGTGTTTGCACACATCAGCTGGGAGACAGTTTGAAATAGGTCACATTTGCCACTGGCAAACAGATCTACCACACAAATGTAACTGATGTAGTAGAGAACCAATTCTGCCTGTGGATCTTCAGATGTTGGCAGGTTGGCAATGGAGTCATCTGTGAACTTTTTAGGTCCCAGCCAGTTGGTCCTGCAAGCAACTAATTGAATCATACTCCACAAGCAATGGAGGGAGGAAAAGGAAAAATAAAAAAATACAGCTAAAGTACTAAGTACAACTGTACCTTTCATTTTTGCAAGTGTAAAAAATAGAATT
>WAAG01098590.1:0-11016 GCA_013390105.1 Tichodroma muraria
CCTATACTTGCTTCTCTTGCTAGTCTTTAAATGTTTCCTTACCATTACTTTCCTTTATAATGTTAGCATCACAGTGAAACACATGTCTAGAATGATTAACATCCTCTGTAAGGTGAAGACTGGCACAGGCATGAAAAGAAAAGTTGCTAAAAATAAGTGTATTGATTTGCTTCATCTTGGAGAAAACAAACAAACAAACAAAAAACCAAAACCAACAACCAACAAAACAACTTACTAAATCATAAAAGTAAAAATTCTTTCTTGCTTTCTTTCTTTACCTGTGCCAATGAACAAAACATCATATTGCCCGTCTTCAGCTTCCACTCTGTCCACTGCTATTTGTTTAAGATTGTACTTTCCATCTGTTTTAACTAATATTGGTCTCTTATGAACAGGCCTGATGGGCTGATACATCAGTGGATGACTCCTGGCAAAGTGGACAGCTTCATCAGGATAGTCTTTAGTGGTAGTGTACAGCCCGCCGTTCACCTTGCTGGCACACTGCAAAAATATAGAACACAGATTATCCTGAAGGTTTGCCCAAGAAATTGTCAGAAAAGGGTCCTGTTTTCAGGGATAAAGACAAGTATACAGAAAACCAACCACAGCAGGAATTAGGACAGTGAACTCTGTATTTTATGTATGTGTGGATTATAAATATGAGAAGAAAAGAAGTGCTGAACAGTGCCTTGACACTGTCATGTTTAGAAAGGAGTTCATCCCTCTTTGGCATACTAAGACAGAGTAAAGAGTGACACTTTCAGATTTTGACAAAAGCCATAGTGCTTATGCTTCCCCAAATTCATATTGAAGATGTAATCAAAATGGCCATGGACAGAGTAAGAAAAAAGGGCTTTTCTATCCCAGTAGAGAAACAGCCATGCAAAGTCAGCAGAACTCTAATGCTTGAAATCAATCTCTAGTCTTATTATTTTTTGATTGCAAAATGTATTACCATAAGAAACTAAGCACATTTAAA
Source organism: Tichodroma muraria (assembly GCA_013390105.1). Taxonomy (NCBI): domain Eukaryota; kingdom Metazoa; phylum Chordata; class Aves; order Passeriformes; family Sittidae; genus Tichodroma; species Tichodroma muraria. The sequence continues at coordinate 980 of WAAG01098590.1, forward strand.
AATTATGGCATCAGCAACAGTAATTCTTGATTTCAGGCATTCTAACAGTATTATGTTTGATTCTAATTCCTGACTCTCGATGACAGTATTATATATCACAGTTTCGCTTCAAATACCAATGTTTGCACTGATCAATCTACCAGTTTGCAAAGCAAATAAACTTTATGTCAATGACTGATTAAAAGAGGCTTACTCCTTCAGTCAAATGTGCAATTAGAGAAAATTTAATGCGTTAAAGAGAGAAGTTAATTTTAGGATGCTTTGTGAATGAGATAGTGTTTTCCAGCTGAACATAGATCCTACATTTCCAATTTGCTTCATGACGTCTAATTGAAACCATTTATGATCAATCTGGAAATATCTCAGTAACCATTTACTTTCTCCAAGTATTCATAAGACAGTGTGGTTTTAAGAAGCATTTCAAGCAAAGCCACAGTAGCAGCCTTTCTCTATTTAAATTGGATTTTTCAATCAATAATATGAAATACAATACTCCTTATGTTTACTGGAAACAGTAATTTTAAACTTGTGGTCATATGTAATCGACAATAACAAACTCCTGCACTTGTCAAGCAGGACAATGTTTGTTCCCAGTTTTTGGGTTTAGCTACAGGAATGCATTTGTTCAGTGTTGACTTAAAAGTAATTGCCTAATCAACCTAATGATGGAATTTTACCAGCTGTTTGCAATAAAGAAACAGAGCTGGAACATGAAGACAGGCTAAGCCTGTGCTTCCCATGCATTGCGTAGCATATCAAGTGAATAGGCATTGCCAAGTTCCCTTTGCAAAGTTCTAGTCCTGGAGAGATTTAATAAAAATAACCATTCACAGGCTTTTCATTTTAATTAAATAAAATCAAGTAGTCTAGAAAGGAAACAGTAGATGCAGCTGCCTCTGAAGTCTATCAACACCACTTTTGATGTAGCTGATATAATTTCCAGAAGCAACACAGCCTAAATGACCTAAGAAAACCAGCAGAGAATATGGCAGAGGGTTGTGGAATCTGTCAGAACCTGTGACTCTTAACAGTGGCTTTCTGTTTATTTAGCTTTAAGCTCTATTCTCATTCCTCATAAGCTTATTCTTTACTCATTCAGTTCCCGAGATCAATGAGTGCTGACTCTCGGAGATGCCCATTAGTAGGTTATTTTTTGTCGCTTGTAGCTGTCACTCCTGTAATAAGAAAGGGAGTGGGATTTAGTTCACCAACGTGCTGCACGTTGTTTGGAGTGTGAAGCCTGACACTTGGCTACAACCTGCTACACACTTTCTCTTCATGTTACTGGATAAACATTGAAAACACCTCTAAATGTGCCCTAAATGAGGGCTAAAAATGAATCAATTAATGCTCTGTTAGTAGACTGCAGAGCCATCTACTTCAGCCTCTGATGTGCTCTGCAACATATAAAGAAAACCACAATTAAATATATTAGCACCCAGGAGAGACCTGCTTCCTCAACTAATTTTTCCCTGATATTGGGAAATTACTTACACTCTTCTGCTCCTTTTTCTGTTCCTTTTTGGGGAGGTGACACTCTAGTCTAACCCAAACACAGTCAAGGTAGAGAAGCATTGAAAGCAAGTGGAACTTAGGGAAACCTTCCTACAAATCATTGTCAATCTTGCAGAAGTGCTGGCTCTGCGTCCTCTCCTTCTTGCCAAAAAGACACCATTAAATCTTCAGTGCTAGGAGATATCAACATAATAACTGCAGTCATTAATACTGAATTAATGACTGGGTTTAATGTTAGTCCAAATAGCACATGTGAGGTGTTCTACTGCCTGGAAAAAAATTAATACCACTTAACAGACTTGGATCATATTGTCTTATTGTCTTTGCAAAATAGACAGCTATTCTGCAATCCATGCATAGTACAGTCTCATTATTTGGTAAAACTGCAAAACCCATGCATTTGCTATACAAAATACCAAACAGGAAACCAATAATTCCTTTGAATTCAACCATTTTTTTCCCAAAACAGGATAATTTATTTACCTGTTTTTCTATCCTGACTCAATACTAATGACTTCAATTGACTTCAAACAAACAAAAAGTTATTTCGTATTGATGTCAGCACTATTACAGGGGTAGCTCATTGGCCAAGATGGTCAAATCATATTCATATTGTTTAAATTCTAAGTAATGTCTTTTTTGGAGTATCTACTTCTAACTTTTGACTTATGTCTGTACCCCCAAGAGAAGTAGAGAAAAATATTAATTTTAAATGTTTAATTTAAAATGAGAAAGGACATGCATTTGAAATCATTGAATCATACAGGGAGACAGGTCACTGGGACGGAGTAGACAAGTTAATAGACCTTTCAACCTCTCATTCATGAGATTTGGTGATAAATTGTATGCAATGCTGATTTCTGGAAATGATTGCATTTAGTATAAAATGGAATATTGATTCAGTTAGCAAAGGAAAAACAGCGCTGAAAGGAATGTCCAGCAACTGTTTATGCCACCTTTAAGATCAAGAGAGTGGGCTCCTAACCCGAGTGGAGATTAAGAGGCAAAGTGTGAAAACTGGAGGGGGATTTATCAAAACAGGTTTTAGAAATGTTTTTGCTCAGAATTAGAAATCTGCCCAATGCTGACATGGCAAGGGGTAGACCTTCATGATTGTAAAAAATCAGTTTTGCAGCGCATGACAATTGCCATGGGTGGGTAGGTGGTTGTAATCCCAAAAGGTACAGGCAAAACAGAAATCCTGGATGTTGTGCTTCCCTGAGTTAGGCTGGAATTGCATGCATCGTCCTGGAGGCTGTGGTTGTGCCTGCCCTGTGAGATGGTGACAGGCCCTGCAATGCAAAGGGCACCTTTGAGCTGCACCAACAGGCGTCCTCCTCACCCCTCGAGTGGGGATGTGAGCTCCCGGCACAGAAACTGCAGAAACACCTAACAAGGCACTGAAACAGGAAAAGGGCTTGAGGTGAAGATTACTCGTGATGTCCTTGAGAAAACAACATAGGAATTCCTTGTAGAAGTTAATTACTTGTCTCTTAAGTAATGAGTTTGTGATTTCCTCCAGAAATCTAAGTACCAGACAACTCCATACGTGACAGCATCTCTATAGCTGCTGAATGCTTGCTACAGTAATTCCCATTTAACTGCATTTTCAAAATATGTCTTGTTTCTTTCCCTCAGTTAATAGTCATTGAAAAAAAAGTTTATAAAAAAACTTGTGTGAAAATTAACAAAAAATATGAGTGATCTTTCTGATTTTTTTTTTGTTTTTACAGTGTTTTTTAAATATTTTTATACTCTTTGTAAAGGGTACATAACAAGAATGTTGATAAGCTCAGGAACCTGATTGAAGGGTAGTAAAATCTCACTCTGTGATGTCTGAAAGGAAATCAATGAACTGTGAGGGTGCCAGACCATTGTTTCCAGAAAGAACCAATCTTGAGCGAAGGACTTTGAATAACGGAGAATTTGCTTCTTATCTACAAATGCATTTATTCTGATTAGTTACTATTATTAAAATATGTCTCATTTCTAACCTGCTCATTGATCTAAATTACAGGAATATTTAAATTTGATCCTTTTGGAAATGAGGTGGAAAAAAAGAACGAGAACTATCTGACATTGAAATAGTGGATTCTCATTTTGTTTTGTTTTGTTTTGTTTTTTGTTTTGTTTTGTTTTTGTTTTTTTCTTCCTTTAACACTTGTTAAATGTCCTGGTTTCAGCACCCTAAAGAAATAAAGAGAGATTCTTTCATAGGTAATGTGAAGAATTTAGAGGCAGATCTAAAAGGTGGGTCAGATGAGTTTCATTCACTTAATGTTTCTGAATGAAATTGAGTGCATCTGACCCACCTTCTAGATCTGCCTCTTTCTAACCCTTTTGCCTGGGGTCCTAATTATGGGACCTTAGAACCTTTACCCAACAGGATTTTGAAAAATCTTATATACTTAATCCCACTATTTTCCTTTGGAAAATGTATGGTTCTAGTACTTGATTAAACCTATTTCTAAGCCATTCCACACTTTTCCAGGAATAGCTGGAGTATGTAGATATTCAAAGAAGTATATCCTGGACTGTGAAGTCAGGAAGATTTGTACATTAGCAGCAGTCTGCTTTTTCTTTCCAAAATCATTTACATAGCAAAGCAGTTGAAAATAGACTGTACTTACTGAACCAGGTCTAGGATAAGGTACTTTTCTTTCATAGAGAGCCCAGTGGTATTCAGGTCCTTCTTTATGAGCATATGGTCCATTGAAAGCTGCTCGGACACTTGCCATGTGGTAAACACATATAGCATATCCTCTAAATATATTGCTGTGAAGTAAAATTTAAAGACATTATTAAAGTATTCTGTCACATTCTGTCCAGATAATACTGACGTTATTATGTAATTAAAAAGAAGTCACATTTCAACAGCATTCAGGGAGAATACACTACTTATTCTTTCCTATATGCTTTTCTTCTAAATACTGCATCCGATGCTCTTTAAAAGTCTTTAACTTGTTTATATTCGTAACACTTCTCCAAGGAAGCTCTGTGCTGTTATGCCAAAATTTGATGCTGGTGTACAAAAACTATAAACTACTCATTCAGAAACATAAAGAAAGCAAACCAGACTGAACTCAGGTACTGAATGTCTTTGATTAGTGACTTAAAGAGTTGGCCATTTTTCTTTAACTTTTTTTTACACTATTTTTTGCTTGGAAAGATGGGAACCAACCAATGCTGACTGAAATAAAGTTATAAAATGAGTCCTTTTTGTATTGAGTGTGAATGTTGTTTGGTATTATTAGTTAGATCAGATCACTTTATGTAGAATAATACGAATAAAAGTTTCTATATTATTTTTAAATGTTATCTTTAAATTTTATTTCATTCCAGAAAAGCAATTGTTTTTAGGTTTTTGGTTGTTTTTGTTGGTTTTTTTTTAAGAAACATCACTGCTCTGTACAAAGAAAATATTTCTGAAGACTGCAGCAGGGGATCCAGAAAATTTCAGTTTGGTGTCCAACTTTCTCTATTGGCATAGAGAGTCAGTAGGAAATGCCAGGTGTCTGCAACCCTAGAGGAGCAGATTTGCCTTTTGTAAGGGAAAAAAAAAAATTCAGGAGAAAGTGGCAAAAGCGTAGGTGCTCTTTTCTACCAGTTACATCCTAAAATAAGTAAGAACTGTGTGCTTGCACCTGAGCTAGGCTGCTGTGGAAAAGGAGGCCAACAGCAATATTGCAGCTGTTGCTTTAGGCTTCACTAAGCAGGAATTTAAGCTGCTATCCTACTTAACCTTGAGTTACAGTGGAATTCTTAAAGACAGGTGGCTCTGAGATGCTGTTCTTATAAGCATGCAGATGAGCATGTACTTTGACATAGTAAATTGTCAAGCTGAGAAACAGTTAATTAATTTGTGATCCAGATATACTGAATCACAGAATGAGACTTCAAGCCCCTGAGTGTTATAAAGAGTTTTTACATTAACAAGGGAACCCGCTGTGAATAGAACTGAGATTAAACTGTTTACTATATATTTGCTAAGGGATATGTATCATCCAGTTTCTATCTCTTTAATAGACTGTTCAAACATTCCTCTATGGCTGCTATTATTTCTTCTAATTGTTTACCTTGTCGTGTTGAAGAGGCCAAATATCACTGGATTTTTGTTATCACGAGTTTGCAGCAAAAACACATCCTCTGTAAAATTTAAATGCAATGTTATTGTTAAAAACCTAGTTTTTTCTCAGCCTGTCAAAAGAAAATTAATTGATTCTTAAAAGCAAAATCCTATTTTACTCATTTATTCCATTTAATTGTATGCAGATTTTAAAAGCAACTTTTAGAAACAATGCAGTACATAAAAGAGTAATCGGTGATGGTGAACTCCATATGTGTAGAACTTCATATATGTTGGAAACAATGCTGGCCACCATTCCCTGATAATGAGTACAAGTGTAATATTTGATAGTGAGATGTGTTATCATGAAGGTACATGTTTTTTCCATGGTTTCAAGTTTTGCTGTCTAGGATATTTACCTAATTCATCAAAATGTGTATCAATTCCATTTCTCCCAGGCACAGAACAAACTAGTCTGGTTTTGAGGAAAGTGGTCCATTTATTGACGAGCATTCGCTGGCCTCCCATGTCATTCTGCACAGAGAGAAACAAATGCCAATGGTAATAAGAATGAGTAAGTCTAGAAGCACAAACATCTCTGATGAGTTAGCTGCTCATTATATCTTCTAATGTCAAAAGCATCCATTTTCAAACCACATGTCTGTTACTAGAATTATTTCTCTGGAGTCAGTTTTCAAGAATGATTGCACTGATCAAGTCCAGGTCTCATTAAGATCTGTGGTTTCATAAGAATTTTTTAATTCTGTGCCACATCCCTGGATAGTTTTAGCTATACAGCTGTTGTAAAGCTTTTTTTATTGCTCATTTTTGCAAAGATATACTGGGTACATTGCTGAAGTTTAGATTTACTTTAAATGCCCAGTGCAGGGTTAGTTCAATGTATCTGGAAACTGAAGCCCCAAATCTATCTATAGACGTGGTGCAGCTGGGGCGAATCTGAGGCAATTAATTACATGATTTTCTAACAATTTCAGTAACTTTAACTATTACCTGCCTCACTGTGGCTGTCTAACCTTTTTCTTGCTCTTGCAACAGCTGAGACTTTCAAGAAAAGGGAACATTTATTACTACTTGCTTTAGTTTTTTGTGTAGCTGGCTGTTGAAGGCTCTGCAATAGGCTTGCAAGACTCCCACAGAGATCTGTTTTTCTCAGAAAAGTAGAAATATGCAGAGTAGATGCCTCTGTGTTACAAAACCTGTTACAGCTCACATGAAAATGTAAATCTGGGGAAAAAAATTATGGTTCTTGAGAATCATCAGCTAGCTATTTTTTTGTATTCACTAAATCAAATCTGAATTATGACATACAGCTATGAAGTTAATGGCCAGATAAGTTTTGGAGAAGTGGAAGAGAAAGGTCAGTGGGATTTTGGTTTAACCCATGGCTAGAGATAAGACTTCCAGGTGGGTATATTGCAGAGCAGAGGGAACTATTAAAATAATCTATCCAGGCATATATTCAGAACATAAGCCAAAGAATTTCAGCTTGGATCTTGATGCAGGTTGGAATACAGATATCTAAGCAGCTTTGTGAACATTAATGTCTGAGGCTACAATTTTGCACTTTGTATACATCAGATGTTTTTAAGTTATACATGACTACCTAATAAAGCTTAAGGGAAGGTGTGCTGGTGAGAATACATGACAAATACCACTTATTGAGGTGACAGAAAATAATTAACTTGTATCTCGCTCTTTGCTCAATAGTTTTAGGAATCCACTAAATTATCTTCTAAACTGTAAAAACTAAAACTTCTCTACAATTAGGAGGGGTAAAAAAGACCTCCTAACTGTAAAACTACAGTTAGGAAGGGGAATAGAAACTTTTTTGAAACAAAATCAGGTGTTAAGAAATAACCTTCTCTTTCTTTCATAAAGCTCATGTAGTCCCAATGGGAAAATGGGACAGCTCCTCTCATCAGCCTTACAGTAGTTGGTTATTTGAAGGGAAAGGCATCCAAAATTCATCACTGTTTAGAGAGCACCAATGTGGACAGCTGGAAGATCATATGTTAACAGTGCTCCTCTCCAGCAACTGCCTAAGATCTTATTCCTCTGTGTGGGGCCAGGGAGTCAAAAAGAGATGGGATCAACACATCCGGAAGATGCCTTGAGAGGGAAACGAATAATTGAACAGAACAGTATAGGGAAGCAAAGACTTTCCTCATGATCTTTCTGCTCCTTCTGGTAAAATTTAAGTCTTGTTTGTGGTAATAATTTGCTGGACAATTCATCATTTGTTCTAGTTCCTTATCTGCACAATCAGAGAAAGGATCTTACCGCACATACACGTCCCACTCTGGTGTATATGGCATGAGTGCTTGTCTCAGCTTCCAAAGCTTTTTCAGTAAAGAAGAAATATACTTTGTTATCTTCATGGTCTTCATTGTCAGGAATCATGTATGAGCCAACGAATTTTGGTTCTTTAAAAAAAACCAAAAAGGAATTGAGGCCAGTTATTAAAATATTGTATTATTTTTTCAAGCCTTAAAACCAGACAATGACAATCAAAAAATAAAACTAGAGGTAAAGGCTCTGTCAGTCAGAGAGTTATCTTAGGGCAATTGGATTGTAGAAATAATAAAAGAAAAAATATTTTTGTTGGGCATCTATAGAACATGTGGAATAGATTAATGCTGAGGCATTTTTAAGCGTCCAATTGACAAATTAATATTCCTTTGTATTTTCACAAAAGACAGTTTTCCAGTCCCATTCCCTGTGTTCTATGTATTTTAATTTGAACTAGGCTAAACCCCAACACTTATATTTGCATAGCAACCTCTGATCCCATGCCAGCTAGAAATTGTCTAGTCATCTGAAACACCTCTGGTTTTAGCTCCTTCTCCTTCCCACACCTTTCAGCAGGCGCTCACTGTCAGGCTCAGTGCGAAGATGAGCCACGCGGTTCGTGGAGCGAAACAGAGCAGCATCTCTTCCCCAGTAGTCGCTGTAGAGACCAGTAAAAAGTTCACCACCTGCAGACCAGACATTAAAATGAAACCTAAAATGAAATGATTCGGTAATACTCTGTATATTAATTTCGTTGCATGTGTTAGGAACCACATTAAAAAGTATGTTAAGTGCTAATTATTAGGCTGAGGGTTTTTCCAGTCAGCCCACTGGAACTGTACCTCTTCACCTGAATAACTACAGTTTGGGAATAACTTGCTGGCTGAGAGGATTCCCTGCTCAGTGGACACAAAAAAAGGGACTATTTTTCTCTGGTCCAGCAATAGCTTGTTTTCATAGCATTGAAATATTACCAGCATAAGGACAGAAACTGAGATTTTATCCATCCTTCAAAACTTGCAATTAATAATTTTTGAAAAATTTATGAATACAGAAATTTGGTCTCATTTTCAAAGGATTTAAATGGTATTCACAATTTAAACAAGCATCAGAAAATTTAGAAATAATACACTGAATAACAGAAACTGTTGAAAAATCAATATGTATATAGATACAATATAATATGTTCAAAAATCAAGCCTATTTCTGACCCATTTAAATTTGTGATATTGGATATCAGTCATCCAATAATCCATAATTTTACCTTTCAGTTTTGTATGGACACTATTCCCCTTAACTGACCAAGCATTAACAATAACTTATTTCATATCCTTGTGGACTTGGATTAGAAATTTTTTAGGCCCAATTTAAGAAGCAGGCAGCTATTGTCACTAGGTGGCATCCTTATGCTAGAAAATAACACAAAAGGAATTAAACTGCACAAGGAGAGGGAAATAAGTTATTTCCAGTTGAAAGCTAATCTGAATGGAGGCTTCAGTGATGCAGCTTCCTGCACCCTAATCAAAATAAACATGACTGATATATCCAAATAATGTTTTCTGGCATTTATAAAAACTTATAACAGAAAGCAGGAATTCTATTTGCAGGTCTTCCCCAAAGTGTGAATTTTGTTTCTTTTAAGAGAAACATATGAATTGAATGGTGGCATAGTTGTGAATGATTATTCTGAAAAGTTAATAGTTTGGCAGCTGGGGCTGGTTCTGACATCTCTGCTGAGCCAGAGCTGGGCACAGTTTTGCCTTAGGCTTCATCATATACAGAATGGTTATTGCCCTAGAAAATACATGGTCAAGATTTAGTGTAAAATATTGGCAAGTGAAGTAAAAAGTTATGAAGTATAAATTATAGCATCTTTAGATGTTAAGATTGCCCAAAACTAATAGATAACTTTATTTTTAAACAGCACAGATTCTAAACTGTAGAATTCTAATGTAAATTCTATAGATGCTAGAATTCTGTAAATGCTGTAGAATAAACAGCAAATTCTAAACTGTAGAATTTGCCAGTGTCATTATAACTTTATTTGTTTCAACAATCTTCACAACCCTAATTAATGAGTTACATTAGTCATATATCCCCCTTTGGGAATTCTATTGGAAAAATATAATAGACTGGCTGGTATTCT
>WAAG01098644.1:0-20177 GCA_013390105.1 Tichodroma muraria
TTTCTAACCTAAGCTGTTCTATGATTCTAAATCCTGCCTTAAGTTTCCAAGACTGCGTATTGCAATTACTGAATCAATTACTTGTATAAGGTTATGTTTGTTGAAGTCAGATGTGTCATTTAAATTGTCAAACCCATAAGGTTTTAAATATTCTTAAAGTCGTGGGATACCTACACAAGTATGACTGTATAATTTATTTATTTTTTGTAGAAACAATTCTATGGTACTTCTTTCATTACAGCAATTAGTTATATGTTTTAGAGCATAGTAAAATTCCTTTAAAATTCTGTTGTAGGTATATTTGAATTTCATTTAAAAATGTGAAAAGTGATTGGCCAAATTCTCAACAATTATGACTAGCAATTCATCCATTTCTTAGGGATATACCTAAATTACACCAGTGAGTGTGAGGGAAAGCATCTGAGGGATGTCTTAGTCTCACACACATAAAAGTTGTTAAACTAATCTAAAAATTCTTTAACTACATTATACCATTTATGTTTGTATATAGCTTATAGCAACACAAATATTCAAAGTCTTTCCAGTAACTGAGTAATAACAATATCTTGCTTATAGATAGTTCAAAATAAAATCCTGTGACCTCACATCTGTTCAGAACTGGGACACAGATTCTTTATGTAGAGTCTTTAAAAAAATTTCTTATTAGCACCTTTTAAATTTAACTAGGCACAACTAACAGTTAATTTTTTAAGGTCTTATGTTTTTGGCTTCTTTATGGTAGAGTTACAAATTTGCAGTGGAAAAATTAATTATTTTCAAATTGGTTTTTTGAGTTCATTTTCATCATTTCACTATCAGAAATAGAAAGTGGTCTAGACATAGAAGGGTTGAAACATGATTCTCCCTTGAGAAATTGTAGAACCTCTTTTCCCTAAAACTTAAAGGTGTGGTCGCATTTCAGTCATGATCTCAGAAGAAATAGTAGTCCTTTTCTGTGCTGTTGTGTTTCAAGTTTCATAGCCATTTTACCAGTTCAAGGCAAAATGAAGGTAGGCTGCTGTTGGGAGGGATTTTTTGCAAATAATTAAATTTGTATCATTATTTCTTATTTTTTTTTATTTCTCAGAGCTGTCATTTAAAATGGCCCCCACTACAGTAATCCATCAATGGTTTTGGTGACTTTATTGGTATTATTCAGTGAAATAGCAGTACAAAAAGATTTATCTATTCATTTAGTGAAATACCAACTTGTGATGAATTAATGCCTATCTATTTTCTTTTCCACTCATATTAAAATTATTAAGACCTTGTGTTAAAAGTCTTTATGAATTTCACTGCTTTCTATGAATGTAAGAAAAGGGGGAGTCCATTCACTATTCAGGAGCTGTTACCTTGCAGCTTTTTTCCATGCTTGTCATGCAGGATTTAGGTCTTTAATTCTCCACTTTTGTTCATTCAATAGTAAATCCACTCATAGTGTCCCCTAATGGTGAAGTAGGATGTAGTAAAAGGCTTTAAACACAAAGGTAAATCAGGAAACAGACGAGGGCAAGCCTTCGAAACACGAATTAGGGCTTTTGCATATCTTCAGTAGCTGTAGCATGTGTCCTTGAGCCATCTGAGAATTAATGTGAGAAAGGGGAGTTCACCAAACACTTGAAAGACAATGTTGCCAATTGTTCATTGTTTTTCTGCTCAAAGTAGTTTTAAACTTACCAGTTGACCCAAAGATTAATTTGAAATTTTGTTTCCTCTAGCTGACACCTAAACAGCATCTGCAATACATGTAGGTATTTTATGTAAAAGATTTCTTTAAGTAGATATCTTACCTGCTCATTAACTTTCTTTTAAGTCTGAATTGTTATGAACATTTTACTGGCCAATAGAAGGTAGCTTGTCTTAGAGAATAATTGTTACCTACACTTGCAAAAAAAAAGAGAACTTTTTCTTGGCTACATCTGGGATAAATTTCTGCATAAATTGGAATTGCCATGGTAGTCATCCAAATCAAACAAATAATTAATGATGGAAGAGGCTAGAACTACAACAGTCAGATGACAGGCTTCAGGACAGCCTCAATCTTAATTCAACTCTGGGATTAAATTTTGCTGAATTTACCCATTGTGTCAGTACAACAGACAATAACTGTCAAAATATCTCCCATGTGTGACTATACACAAACACTTCCAGGACCACCACATTTTTACAGCAGGACATCCAGACATGAAGGAAAAAAAGTGTTTTGCATTTAAGTGCAGACTGCTTACAGACTGCAGTAGATTGCAGATAACAACATCCCCTCTAGCTACTGGGTTTTCTGTGTAGATGAGGGCTTTAATACTAAATGATAAATATACTGCATTTCATCTGCCATAACCAAATATAGATATTTGAATCAAATGTAAAAAGTTAACATAAATTATTAATTGATGTCATTAATAATCTCATCATCTCCTTAAACAACTCCCCATGGTTTTTGATACAATTTTGAAATGTATAGGCATTGAAAGTTTTGTCTCCCTATGGTGCTACGATGCTCCTACGAGATTTGAACGTTCAGGGTGGTAACATTTTAATATACATGATAATCTCAGCCACAAGAGGAAGAAATTTTAGGCCATTAAACCATCTGGCATAGCTGAGAGAAGTTCCAAATACTGCCTGGTGGGGCTGGGGGGGTGGTTGTGGTTGATGCACTTCCATCCCTACCTATTTGGAGAAGTGGAATTGATGCAATACCATGATAGCATCAAATATAAGAATTATGCAAGATGAAGGGCCTATGACTTCCTAACTATTTCTTTATTGCTCGTGAGGTACAAAAAGGGTGGTGGGGAAACATCCTTACTGAGTCCACCTTGAAAGCTAATATTTCTCACACCACAGTTAAATGGACTGCAAATATGCACAGGTGTGTACCACATGAATAGAGTTGACTGAGCTAGTGAAGGGTGTGATGGGAGTACTGTAATCATGTTACTGTTAGCCCAAGCAAAGGAATGTCAACAGTATACAAGATATTGCAGCGGCTGCAAGTTAATAAAGAGCCACAAAGTGCCCTTCTATAAAAAAGCAGGCGTGCCTTCTTTTTTCTTTTCTTTTTTTTCATTGCTGCAGTGTGGTTATTCATTTATATACTGTCTGCATCAATTAACTACCAAATTATCTATTGATTTATCTATTTATTGTCAAAGAGAGGGACTACTTCTCAGGGGTTTTCTTGACAAAATTTTGAAATAAATTAGCTCTTTTTAATCATAACTAGAAATATCTATTGAAATGGCTGAAGAGTCTTAAAAATTAGCAATGTGACCCAGACGGAAATAAGGATTAGCAGGATTAAGCTCCAATGTAATGATATGTGATTTTACACATGAATAATGCCAAATAGAATGGTTCTCATGTATAAAGTTGTTTACCTGCTTAATGTTAAAAGTATCTTCTTATTTTAAATCTGACTTTTACCTTTGTAAAGATTTCAACTTCTGTTCTGCCTAAAACTGCAGATGTGGTATAATTAGTCAATAGAGGACTTAATCGATACATCTAAAATTATTGCAAAGCACATTATCAAAAGTTTGATTGCAAAGCAGAATGAATGATAATTATTAAACAATGTGTTGGCACTTTTAACAGTGCTTTTCAAAATAATTTATTTGTCTTTCACTATTTCAATGAAATAAAGAGAACTGTTATTATTTGTAGGTAAGGAAGGAATTTCTTATCCAGTTTTTATCTGAAATAGGAAACTGCATTCAAATCCATCCTGCAGGTTTACATTTTAGAACAATTTATTTTTATCAGTAAGTTATTTTTCTTCAAATCATTTTATACATCTCTTGATGAGATATGAGCCACAGTCCACGCAAGTAAATGCAACCACTCACTTCTCTTTAAAGGTCTTGCATTGTTCACTCACTATTTGACCTGTTTATCCTTCAAAATATGAGAAGTGATTATATGATTAGGATGCCAGCAAGGAACCTGGAAGAACTGCATTTCTTTTCCTGTTTTGCTCATGTTACTTATGTTACCACAGATGTTTCTTTTATTCTCTTTGTTTATCAAGTCTTTGCTTGAAAAACCCAAACAGCAGGTGCTCTCTCACCCCCTCATCTCTGTCTTTTTCTGCCTACCTGGAATACAAGTATTTTTTGAGAAAGGGTACAGTGGCTGCTCACAGTGTGCACTGTGAATAGAATAGTCCACAGAAAACCAAAAATAAAGCTATGAGGAATCATCTACTCTGCATACATCACTGATTTCAGATTGCTGAGAATTTACCAATTGTAATTACGGTTTTGACAGACTGAGCTGAATTCTAAGCATACTTGAGAAGAAAAGTTGTTCTGCCATTCTCCAAAGAAAACAGCCTCTGTACCATAGGTTAAGTAAAGGAAAAGTTTTTTCTTTCCCCATAGACAAGCAATAAAATCTATAATATAATAGGATAATAACCTGGTTTTATTTTATTTATTTATTTAACGAATAAGGAGAATATTGAGTAAGTCAATCAAACCTTTGCAGCACAAATACTGAGCAGTAAGAGCTCATTAAGCCCTTTTTCTACTGTTGATTTCAGCTTGAGGAAATTAATTTTATTAGCAGAAAGTTATCACAAAACTTGAATTAACAGTAACAAAACCAAACAAATTAAAAAAAAATAAATCATTTTTGTTGTCCTAAGACTGCACTCAATTGCCAACACTATTAACAACCAGAGATTAAAATTTTTTTCTGTTCTCTCACTGCCTTTAGGGCATTAACCGACAAGACACACAGCAGCTCATAACTGAAGCTTAAATTTTAGCTCTAGATAGGGGCCTCAAGACACCCTTATAATATAAGTAACAAAATATATAATAATTAGTAATACTACTGTGGTTTTCTCTGCTTAAATTTTTCTTGTCCTTCTGTTTTTCATTGTTTGGTGAAAGCCTGTTTTGTAGTCTTTCATTTGTGAAAATGAATGCTCTAATCGTGTGTGCCCAGATCCTGTTAGCTCTGTTCATGTCCAGCCTACCTCAACTTTTCTCTTCTATGAAAAGAAAAGTCAAGTTTTATTTATCCTTTCTTTGTTCTGCATAGTTGAAAATGCTTTGTCTTTTGGATGAAAATCTCTGGTTGGCTGCTTGTATCTTAAGGGGAAAATCTGTTTGTCCTAGTGCTTACAGAGGGCCTAGTTTAAATCTAGCATGAAAGTAATCCTCTTTTTTTTTTTTTTTTTTTGCTTTCCTCTTGCTTTGCCCAAAGAATCAGTAACATAGTTGACAAAGAATCTAAATGTGTTTGCTTCTTTGATTTATACCTACTACCTGGCAACTTTTATCCAACATCAAACAATCTTCACTCAATTTCTAAACTATCCTGCACTTGTGTTTTCAAATTGGCTGCTGATGAAATAGGAGGCCACTTCCTCTGACGGGACACCACCATTCCTGTTTGTGTATTCCCTCACCTCAGAAAACTACTTTTTTTGCTACTGCTGTAGCACACATGGTGTGAATAAACCTCAAGCACGCATCTGACCAGATTATAAGTGTTGCACTTTGAGGTCATGGCCTGAATTGTGCAGGAAGTGTAATTTGGCGCAGAACGCTGTCAAGATGTGGCCCATGCTGGCTGCATTTCTGTTGATTGCTCCATACTGGTCACTGGGGTAGAGTTTGAGGCATTTCCTAGGTGCCTGCAAGAATACACTATACTGTCTGTGGGTGAACCTAGAGAGGAATGAAGAAGTGCTCAAGTCCCTAAATCACCTGGAAATAAAGAAGAATAAGCCCTTTGGAGAGAACTTTGACTCTTTCCCAGATGAGATTAGGAAGGGTGCTATGATTCCAGTTTTTAACACAGGGTAAATATCACCTTAAGCTAATAAACAGAATTGGATTTCGAGAGAGATGAGAGGTTCAGACTTAGGTTTATCTTAATGTGCTGTTCACCAACAGAGCTGGTACAGTTCTGGGAGGAAAAATTCTCCAGTTAAGAATCCAACAGCTAGGTCAAACTGCTTGTTAGGAGCAAAGCATTTTGTAAGTTCCCCTCAGAACAAAGGTTTAAAGTAAACTGTCTTTTGGGTTGAACATCCTGCTAAAATATGCTTGAAGTAAGTAATAAATAAACAAAATCTTGACTTCAAAAAGCTGAAAGTAAGGGTTAATAGAGAACAGATAAATACTGCCTTTGTAGATATGATGCTTCCCCCTTATACGTTGCAACTAACTGACAACTGTGTTGGGATTTGGGAGGCTTTTTCCTTTTTTTTCTCCTTTTTTTTTTTTTTAGAGGGAAGAAAAGATTTGAGTTGGCTCTGATCCCATTGCCCACAAGGTGGCTGGAGCCTGGCCATCTGTCACAGCTGCTGCTCACCATCGCTGCCACTCTAATTGACAATGAACCCAGCACCCCGCAGTAATTGGGGCTGCACTGTGACTCGGGCAGGTAATGCACCCTTTTAGCATCCAGCAGTCTCCATCTGTGCAGCAGCCTTGGGCACGGGAGCACAGTGACCCTACTGCTGGTTTCCCAGGAGGGCAACAGGGATGGCCTCACCTGGGAAGCATTAGGAAGGCCCAAAGGAAACCATGCCCACATCAAAATTGAAAACTTCCCCAGACTCACTGGAAGATTTTAATAGTGCTGCCAAGGCATATCTGCCTTTCAGCTTTGGTTTTTATACTAAAATAAAAAGAAAAAATATCTTCCAATATTGAGTCTTCCAATATTGAATCATGGACTGCCCCAGTCAGGGTTTCTGTATTAAATTACTCCCCAACCATATTTTAAATTGATTGGTCTGGGTTTTTTCTTCATCACAAGTACTACAGACATCAAAGCTTTGGCACACAGGGCATTTTATTCAGTCACTGAGAAGACAGCTTTGCATCAAGCCTTTCCTCAAGGTTTAGGTATTTTGGGGAGACAGAGTCAAATCCTCATTATGTTTCTTGACTGCAAAGTGTTGGAAAACTCAACACTTCCCTTATGCCATAAGCGTAACCTTGGGCCCAGAATACTCCATGCAGCATTTCTCTGTCCCCTTCAGTCACTGGTCTGCTTGTTATGAATTGCAAGTTACTGTTATTTGACTGTATTTTAGGAACTGTTGCCTTCTTAAGAGGAAGTAACTCAGGTTTCCATGGCAGGTGCATGTATGGTGAAAAATAAAGATATCCTCTTACATTTAAAATGTACAGTCCTTTGGGCCTCATCCAGAACATAATGAAGTAGATAGAATTAAATCATTTTACTCTGGAGAGGTTCAGTCTCAGCAGGTAATTTAGGGATTAAAGCAACATTTTGAGGCTAAATCTCCGTTCTTTCTGCAATTCCTTTACAATTCTGGATAAATTGGGATACATGCGGATATCAGAATTAGGCCCAATGATTCTGACAAGCCTAGAAGAACTGATGACTTTGATTGCTTCATAAAAAGTTACTTTTGTTTTTGAAAGTACTGTTTCAAGCCGTAATGATTTCTAATTACAGGTAAATGCTTCCAGATGAGACCAACTGGCCAGAGGGCCTGGCAGCTGGTTTCCAATGGGAGCACTGTCCTGTGCTGCAAGGCAGCCCCCGTCAGCCGCACAACTTCAGATCTTCCCAAATCTTGCTTTAGCATGATTTGGATGCTACAAAGGCCTTTACTTCTCTTTTTTTTAATCATTCTCAATTCAAATGTGGCATTGTCAGTTTTATTACCTTACTTTTTTTCCCTTTGCTTCCCAATACAGAAGCTTGAAAGTCTTTCAGTTCCATTTGTGAAATAAAGCCTTATAGAGAATTTGACCCATTTAATTTTTAATATTATTGTTAGGTTTGTATTGGAAAAGTCTGTCTCAGCTAGTACAGAACTGATTTACCAGCTCTTGTCTCCAGAAATGTGATTTTTCCTTCACTTTTTGGGGTGTGATGTTGTACTAACACTAAGTAAATTACTCCAACAGCAGCTTGTAGTAGAGAAATACAGTATAATATTTTTCAGTGTTTTCAATCCTTTACCCACATATCAGCAAAACAACACCTGAAAAATTAATGAAACTGTGAGCTGAGTGGTGGGAATTGTTGAAAAGAGAAACACATTACATGTGAGTTGTTAAGCAGTTGGAAATGTAGCTCCTATGCATTTGTCCTCTAAATGCAAGAAAAGACATTTCAGATTTGGTGTATAAGTAAAGACAGGAAATATTCCTAATAAAAAAGGAAATGTCAAAATTCACATGACTAGAAAATGATGTTTATGTGTGATTTTTTTCCCACAAAAATAAATGTTCATGGAGAGGAACTTAGCATATACACTTCCACACACATTCACAAGAAAGACCAGAAGGATGTTGCTGATCCTGACATGAAGAGTTTCAAACATTTTGTTAGATCTCTTGTCTAGCCAGTTCCCTACAGCATAGTTTTTGACCAGAAGGTATCAGTGGACTCTTGCATCATAGATATTTCTCAAAGAACTAGTTGCAAAGTGGTAGATTCTGCAAAAATGTGTTGCTTGTTATGAAATAATTTGGCAGTAAAATTATGACTCTAAAATTTCTGTTTCTAGTACTTTATTCAGTTTCATTTTAATCTGGGTTATTTTATTAACCTAGTTTACAGCATGGTTTCAAAAGCACAGAACTGAACTGATTTGTGAGAAGTGTGACTTGTCACCTCTCAGCAGAGAGGATGAATGCATAAATGAAATGTGCAATCACCTGCAGTGGTTAACAAGGTTGTTTAAAGCTCTACATGCTTGTGTTACATTTCTTAATTTCACTTAAGTACGTTTAAAATCAACTTCTGTGTCTTTCCCTTTTGTGAAAAGGGAAAAGCAGAGGGACGCTGCCTCCTTTTGAGAAGCGGCAGCAGCCTCGCATTCCAGACAGGCTGCAAACTGCAGAGCCTGTGCAGGCACGTCTCCTCCTCAGCTGCTTGCATAGGACACACAGTTAGATACATTTCCTTGAAGTTATGGGCTACACTTTAGGTTAATATAACATGGACTTTAGCTGTCCAGCATTTCCCAAAGTTTAGAGCTGTGTTTTCTGATGTACCTTCAAAAGATCACTTGTGAATACAATGCCAACATTGGAAGCAGTTATTCAAAGTAAAAAGACTGGCCATGGTCCAGCATCTAAAAAGAGAGAGATTGAGGCAGAACTCATCTCAGATTCCAAAGGTGTTACTCCAGATTTATATGAGTGTAACTGAAAGCAGAAGGGAGTTCATTGTCTATTATGTCAAAGACATAAGATCTTTCAGATAATGGGCTATAGATACCAGGCAAAATACACTCATATGTTTTGCATCTTATTCATTGAAATCCTTTGCTTAGAAAACTTCATAATTTTAAATGCAAGGCTCACATATTGTGAGGAAAGCTTGGAATATCTAAAAAAGAATCTGTGGAATAGCTTTATATCAATTTTCACACAAAAATCTATCCAGAGATTGAGATAAGCAATCCACAGATACAGACAGGATTTTCACTATTTCTAGACCAACTTTAACTGTCAAAAAAAGCAGTCTCTTTATATGCATTCTATGTGCAAAATGAAGCATATCTCTTCTAGCTGGAGTGACAACTTCATGCATCTTAACAAGTTGTCCTATAACAAAGGATGAACACCTCTGTATTCATGGTAAGAAACTTTATGTGTTGGTTTGAGATATATGACATTTTATAGCTGACAATATGCATTCTCTGAGGGTGAAGCATAGCCTCTGCAAAGTTTTTATGTCTTGATATATTGTGTCTTTTGAATATCAAGTTTTTCAAGGTAGATTGTTGGGGTTTTGAACTCCTTTCAATATTTCTTTGATTATAACATTCGTTTCAGTTTAGGAATTTAAATTTTGGACTTCTAAGAAAGGAAAAATGTGTGTGTGCAGGAGTATGCATGCTTGTGTAAACCTTGAGATGCTTGGGTCGCTGTACCTTTCTGTCCTGGCTTACTACTACAGAGGCAATTATTCAGCTCACAGGATTCACAGAAGAGTATCTTTAACAATGAAACCTGAAGTTTCATTAGCATATTATTACTTCTTCTAGATCATAATTAAAGATAAACAATATCACTTTATCTAACACAGTCTTGTCATATCATCATAGTAAATAAATCCTGGTTGATTAATAATCATTGTTACATTTCTTTTTCACATCTTCCAAGCTGCATAACTTACTAACATGTCAGTTACACAGATTTCTGTAGAACTGTGAAAAGAAAGAAAACAGAACCAAAAGACCAAACGGAGTGCCATGCACAGGAAGACCTTCAGCCATGCCTGCCGAGGGCTTGTACATCTTCTGCACAGTGGCTAAAGAGAATGGTTAGGAGCAAGAAGAGGCAACTGTATTGGATGGGGCATGTGCTCAAGTCTCCCAGAAGTAATTTCTCACAAGGACCATCCTCAAGAATCATTAGGGCAAAATTTCCAAGAGTTACTTGGGTACTTAGCAATACAAGTCTTATTAAAGTCTGCAGAACCTTTACTCTTGATAAACAGTAAACACTTGCAAAATTTCTGTCATTTGAATGCTGAGCAGATTGAACTCTGTCACAATATTTTCCTCTCTGAGACACACTTTTTACTACTGATAAATGTCAAGATGGCAATATTCTTTCTTTGTAAAGCAATTGTAAAGTTGGCTGCCTCAGGAAAGCTCCTTCTGCTGAAGTCACAGATCTTTGAAGAACTGTCTGCAAAGCATCTTTAAGGTACTCAGCTACTGCAGCTTGCAAACCTGTTCTTCCTGAAGTAAAAACCCCCACACTCTTCTAGAAAACACAGGTACTAAAAAATGTGGAAGTTGCCTTTAGAACTAATCAAAAGCTTTTTAAAATTTCTCTGTCAACAGTAAAAATGACTAAGTTGCTGGGAGTGGGGGAGGTATATAGGGAGAGGACTATGTCAAGTGAGGCCCCAGGCAGAAGTAATAAATCCTTCAGTCAGGTTTATTGTTTTGGTTGAAGAGGTGACCATAGTGTGGGATGGGAGCCTTTCAACTCAGGGATTCAGCAGCGGTCTGGCTTGATAACAGTATCCACCACCTGCTGCACTTCGACTTTCTCAGTGGCAGCTGCAGGCATCAATTCAGACTAGAAAACTGAGGGAACACTCTCTTTTATGATGTTGAAAGGTAGCTGAAAGGCAACTAGAGGCATACAGAGGTACTTAAGGGGAAAAAAAATGCCATAGAATCATAGATTAATTATCCTATTTGGAAGGGACCAAAAAGAATCATTGAGTCCAATTCTTGACCCTGCACAGAACAGCCCCAAGAGTCGCGCCATGTGCCTGAGAGCACTGTCGAAACACTTCTTGGACTCTGTCAGGCTTGGTGCTGTGACCGCTTCCCTGAGACCACTTGTTCCAGTGCCCCACCACCCTCTGGGGAAGAACCTTTTTCTAATATCCAGCCTAAACCTCCCTGACACAGCTTCATGCTGTAAACTCAGGTCTTCTATAATATGGTTCTGACTGATAGAGACTCCTCTTGGGGTCACACTGTACCACACAAATGTCCCTGAGCACACAAGTTTGATTCAACCATACTGCTACAGATACTCATCCAGCTGAACAAGAAACCTTTCTGGTCAATGCCAATTTAGGGAATTTAGAATAAGAGTTAGTTTTTGGAGCATCCATTCCTAAGCTCCCTGCATGCGTAGTGAGATGTACTGTTTCTTAAAGGAGAGTTTAGCTTGTCTGCAGATAAAATACTGAGAAAAATTGATGCCTGGACCCCAACTCACTATGGTTAGATGACAGCTAAGTGGTGTTGTGATAGTAAAGAACCATTTTGCAGTTCTAAAGATAGAACTTGTGAAGAAAAAGTAATGGTTAGGTTGTTAAATCTCTTTGTTCTTCAAGCTCTTTCTTTAAAGACTTCAGACTGACTCCTGAAGTCTGTGTTTTGTCTCGTAAGTATTTACACTGTAAAATAAATGGGGACTGTTTAACATTCCCTTCTAAAAATGCCTGTGTGCATGTTCAGCTCCATTAACAATAGAGGTGTACACAGGACAGGAGAGACCCTGACCCCAGGAAATTATTGCCTAGCTGCTGTAATGGCAATTGCTTATCTCTTATTTAAATAATCAAGTTAAATACCAAACAAATCTTCTAAACTCTGTTTTTTGTTAAGCTCAAAGAAATCATGGGGAGAACGAAACACAAATCCTGCACAAGAATGATTACAGAAAGTCCCCCAACCCTCCCTCTATATCCTGCTGGCAAGCTATGTAAAGATTAATATTTTTAAAAACACCAAACGAATTGTAAATATAATATGTCCTTATCCTCCAAATGCCAACTGAAAGGCTAGATTGCTATCTATGTAAGATTAGCAGGAAATGTAAAGCATTATTTTTTGTGGGCAAGAAATTAATTTAGGATAAAAACACTTCCATTTTGAAACAGCAGGGTAAAATCAGAATTTGTCTGTTAATTAACCACCACAGCTTCATAGAAGACCACTGTCTTCTTAGTTTTGACTTTCTAGTAACTAAATTGGCTTTTTCTGCATCCAATTGACAGTGTAATATAGCATATCATTGGTGTACCTCCAGATTTAATTCGCTAATGAATTTAGCACATTCCTTATCGTATAATAGACTAAGAACCCCACAAATTATATAATATTATTTCATTATGTTGGGCTTCTAAGACCAATAAAACAGCTAGGTAGCACTAATAGTACCAATAAAATCAGCTGTTTGTACAGGTTTCATTTTTATTATTATAGTCATAGGATAAAATCAGTATATAAAGTAACCATGTGTTGTGAGATACGGATCAAACAACAATAAAGTTTTTACAGCAGGGTAATTAGGGCTTTGAATGTGATCTGAATGGGGTAAATCTACACCAACTTACATTCCGATGGTCAAAGAGATGTGATCGTATCTCCTTTACAAAGAATTAAATAACACTCCAAAGTTTATCTGCCCATCTGGAAGAAGTCACATAAAGGGAAATAAACACTTAAATTCTTGACACCTTGAGACTCTTTTCTAATCAGCTGCAACAACCTTAATTTTCCCTTCAGTATTGCTATTTCATAATGATATTGATAATACATTTTGAAAATACAAGATCAATTTTACAATCGAATCTGGAGCAACACAGTATGGAGCGTCAAAGTTGAGGACTTTTTAGTGGTTGATATATGATTTTTAATCTTCAAATTTCCTGAACCTTTCTTTAATCAGTTATAGATTTCTTCTGGTATGCAACCAAAATTAGAGGTTTTAGCTAATTGCTTTTTTCTAGTGCTCAGGAGCATCAGTGGGAAGAAGAAGTCTGTAGAATCCCAGCTTTAGTGTTTGGTTTTAGGGTTAAGACATATTCCTGCAGATTAAGAATGCTACTGCAATTTTTTCTAGTGATCAGAGTGTGAGAGATAACATTGCTGCAGGAGGCATCTAATGAAAGAGGAAAAACAAATGGAGGCTTAGAGGTAAGGTAAGTATTTAAACAAAGCAGTAATAGCTATTATGAAAGACCCACATAGATTGATCTACTATCCTTAACTCTAATTTACACTGGGAACAAAACAGCTGATAAAAATTCCAGGCAATAATCCATACAGCCTGACGCTTGTGGCTACTCAGTACTCTACAGTCTTAACCTCACTTGGAACTCGTGATGTTGCCTACATAAGTGGTCTAAAACTAATAAAGAAATAGAAAATGGATTCAAAAAGGAAAAAGAGAAAAGAGGAAATTTATATGTTGTGTTGATAGCAAGTGTATTAATTTTGATGAGATCTATATAAATGGGGAGAAAGAATGGGAGAAGTAAGAGATAAACTGAAATTAAGAATTTTTCAACAAAAGCTGCCAGAAAATCAGGAAAAGCAGTGGAGGTAGATGAAAATAAGATGTT
This sequence comes from Tichodroma muraria, assembly GCA_013390105.1. Taxonomy (NCBI): domain Eukaryota; kingdom Metazoa; phylum Chordata; class Aves; order Passeriformes; family Sittidae; genus Tichodroma; species Tichodroma muraria. Next base: position 13,840 of record WAAG01098644.1, read on the forward strand.
GAGATTTTATCTTCAACACTCTAATTTCAGTAAAGGTTGAGGTTTATTTTATGAGAAAATATTGAGAAGCCAGGAAGAGTTTGTGGATACTAAGCAATATATAAGAACCACTAGCATGAATGACGTAAAAACTCATTGTCTGTAAGGAACTAGTATAAACAAAAGAGTAAGCCAGTATCACCACAGGAGCAGTGGGAATTGAGAGAAGAGGGAAGAAGGTTCTATAAATGGGATCATCTTAAGCAGGAAAAAAGTGATAAGGTATTTACTCCACAAAGAGCTAGTTAAGAGGAGCTGTGGAATTCAGGAGAGAGATTGGAGATAATCATAATGGAAAAGTCTCATTTACAGGTAGATAATAAGAAACTTCCTACTTTTGGAAAGACAAATTCTATATAACATGTAGATTAGAATCAAGGTTAGACAGCAATAAGGAAGGAGAAAGAGAGCATCATGTTTTCCTCAGGCAGAGAGAGCCCATTGATAGTGAGGACAGAGAGAGAAGGATAGGGAACAAGGAGAGATGGGTGAGATGCAGCAATGATAAAGAGCTCAAGAAGGTATAGTTAAGGGAGGAGGAATGCACAGATAAAACAGGTGGTTGATAATGTGACAGGATGGAGGCAAAAAAGACGGAAGCTTGAATTGAAATAAAAGTTGGTGGTCTTGAGCTGAGCCGTTTGGGAATGGGAATGGTAATGCATGTGGTAAAGAGAAGAGGTAGTAAAGAGAAGTGAATAACAGGCACAGATAGGCTGTGCATGAGCCTGACAGTGTTACTTTTTGAAATGCCAGAAAGATCAAAGACTAAGCAAAGAAAACTGAAGGCTGTAGTAAAAAGAAAAAAAAAAAAAGTTTGGAGAGGACAAAAATTAAACCTGAAGACCTACTGTGAGTGCCAGAAGAGAAGACATTATAAAAGTTGTACTCATAAGTAGTATTAGAGTTCAGGAGCTTTCTCCAGAGCAGATGAAGAGTAGTAATAAGTAGTACCCACAAATCTAGGAAAAAAAGCAGGGAAAGGAATAGCAAAGTGGATTAAAAGGCCCATATAGTTAGATGAAGACTGGGGCAGAGCTCTGGAAGTGGCACCTCTGGTCCAGTGGACTTGGAGTATTGGGTAGGCAAGAGTTAAGTTTAGAATAGATTAGAGTCAGAATGATTGACAGACCGAAAAACAAGTTTGGCAAGTGAATAAGAGAGGAAGGACATGAGAGAACCAGGATTAGGATAGGGCAAGGGCAATTTTAAAGAAAAAAACCCCAGAGAACATAAGAAATAAGGTCTTAATATGGAGCAGGAGGTGGGGAAACTAAAAAGCACGTGTATTTTCAGGGAGGTAAATTTTGTAAAATATAGTTTAATTTTGAGGATTGCATTTAAACTAAGCACTTCTGCAGCATGGAGATTTCTTCACCTGTCCGCATGCTTCTCAGACTTCCCACAAATCTTTTCTCCTTTTAGGAGAGATGACTGCTGTCCCAGATACCTTTAATGTATGTAATCACCCTGTGGTGCCTTTCATCTAATTTGGCATAATGCACATTTGAAAACCTGTCACAAATGGGCCAGTTTGAAATGATGCTGTAATGCACAAAAATTAGTTCTCCTGCCCTTTGGCTGCTGAACAAGAAAATTGATTTTTGTGCATTATGCAATGAATTTAAATGGTATATTTCAGACAGCTTTGTAAACACAGGATTTTGCAAACAGAGACACTGGAGGTATTCAAACATAACCAAAGGCAATAGGAACTATTTTGGAAACCATTTTTTACTGACTCTTGCCCATCATGCCGTTGGACTAATGAGCAGACTTGTCTTTGTGGTTTATGTTTTTGTTAGGCACTCTGGTTTCAAACGCAACTGGTCACTGCTACAGCTTCCATTACCCGTGATGGTTTTAAAAGGTTCTTCTGGTTACAGTACTTAGGTTGTGTATATATAGCGAGTGCTTTTGAAAAGGCAAATTCCTGTGCTGTCATCCAAGCAATCAAAACACTCTTTGTTTGCAGAGTGGGGGTGGACGGAGGCAACGGTGGAGGAGAGGGGGAGATGTTTAGAGAATCAGCAGCTGCCACTCACTGGTATGGCCACTGCCTTCCCGTCCCTTCCCCAGTGCCCCTCAAAGCTTTGTCTTAAGATCCGGTGCTCGAGGTAGGATAACAAACTCAAGGAATGTGCACCCAGCCCTGGCGCTCATGGTTTCCCGGCCGGCACATCTCCTCCCCGCCCCGCTGCCCGCTCAGAGTCCCGCGAGGGCTTAGGATGCTGGGGCCTGTAGCAGCAAAGGAGCCCAGCGCCAAAGGACACGTCAAACTCCAATGTCTTTGCTAGAGGCTTAGTCGCTGGGCTGCTGTGGCAGACGGAGTAACTCCTCTGCTCTGTGACCTTTGCTCCTTTACTGCAGATGGGTGCAGAGAGGTTAAGGAACAAACTCTGCTTTTGATCAGCGGTGTGACACTGTGCCCCGGCCCAGACACCTGATGGGGAGAGAAAACTGCTCGAGCTTTCTCCTCTCTCCATGGCAATATGCTGAATGCTTCTGCAGCACGAGCACCACTTTTTAAAAAGGGATTAAGAGCCACTACCATCAGGAGCAGCCTCTTTGCACTGCATGTATTTATGCCTCACAAAGATCAGCCTATCTGAAGTCAAAATAATTTTTTTCTCTGAAAATAAGCAAGAAATTATGTATTTATTAGCAATTTCTCTGACTGAATTATTCTCCTACAAGCCCTAGCTTCTCTCTCACCAAGTAAAGCAAATAAGCTATTAATTCTCTGTTTTTCCTCAGGGTATGTGCACGAACAGCAGTTGTAGAAACTCATCAAGCTGCTGTTTGTTCCTGACAGAACCAGATCCCTGATGAATGTTTCATTATTTTCATCCAAAAAGGGGAAAAAAAGATAATTTCTGGGATGGTTTATACCCTTTTAAAAGCCACTGTTAAAACCCTCCTGTTGCAGGTTTGTCTAGGTCTCAGTACCTCTCTTCTCCACTATAACCTTTCTGAAATCTGGTACCAAAAGCTAGGGAGAAGACAGCGAGGAGCTAAATGTCCCCACTTTACACAACCTTTTAGAGCACTAGAGTGAAGTGTGCCAAAGGCCTCAGCTAGAACAACAAATTGCTTCCCTCACCAAGACGGGTCTCCATTACCCAGAACAGATCAATTGCTCTCAGTGTGACTGATGAAGCTGAGGTGAAAGTACAAAACACAGAATGATGCTAGCTCAATATTTTATTTTTGGTAAAGAAAGTGATCTATTGCTGTTTAACTAGTAATTCCAAGAACATCAACACAGAAGACAGGGTAAAAAATGTTGGTTACAACATTGTTTATGTAGCCAGATTTCAGGATGAAACTAGCTGCATGTAGTTCACAAAACACTGGCATTTCATCATCTTTTATTTATGGAATTCATTAAAATGTGAGATTCTAATATACCACACACTAAAAAGAAAACCTATAAACTATTTCCTCTATCATCAAACCCATCACCCATACTGCAGGTGATGGCTTGGAGGAACACCTCATATTCCAGTGATAAGCCCCTTGATCCCTTGTGGATGGTGCATCTCCCTTGGCAACTGTTTTTTAGAGAACAGGCATTTGTTTCAGTGGCACATCAGGACAAGCCAAGAAGAGCTGCAAGTGACAGGGAGAGAATTCACCACCTGCATTTTGGCTGTTACATTTTAGATGTAGTATTTATTTTTATAAGCCCCTGGGGAAACAACTCTCCCAGATGCACAGTATCTGCATAATCACCCAATTTTAGATAGATTAAATATTCATATCAGGCTTCTTGAGTTGTGGTAATGTCCCTCTGGGGTTCTGAGGATCCAGGAAGAGCTTTACCACAGCCTAATGATTAGTGCCTGTTGTTCAGACTGTCAGGGTTAGTCTCTCCCCATCACAGCCTGTTTAGAAGCAAGTTGTTGTGAACTCTTGATAATGGTGGGGTTTTTCCCCATATAATGAGGAAAGATATAGTTCATATAATACAAGGTAGTTCAAAGATAGCCAGACCTGCATAAAGACTTTTGCTACACCTGTACGCTAAGATTTATTATCTGTCTACTTAGTTTGGATTAATCTAGCAGCACAACTGGCTCAGATGAGGCTAAGGTGAATGACAGGTCAAGCTCATGGATATAATTACATTAAATAGAAATATCTGTGGAAAGAGTGGGAAGAATTTTCTATGAGGTATGGATGGGCTTGGTAACATCTTCCCAAAATTCATTCTAGAACTACTTTTTTCCATCTTGTCTGTTTGTTTGTTTGTTTGTTGTAACAGTATAGTATAGCGAACGTAATTTTTTTTTTCTGCAATTAAATTGGTGATTAATAAAATGAGTTAAAAAAATAAAACAAAACACTATTTATCCTAATTTTAAGTCCTAAAAAGTCTTTGGACTACTTAACTGATTACATTATGTAATAGGTCTAAACATTGTTCTTCCTCTCTTGTGGTTGGCAAAATACATTAAAATTTTCAGGCCAGGAGAGCAGCATGATTTAATGAAATTGTGCAAGCAAAACTTGCTGAAAACCTCCCATCATCTTTCTTTGTATTTGTAACTATGACCCATTCTAGCTTCTCAAAACACAAACATTTTAAAGGGCACAAATGATTGTTTTTCCATTCGTCATCACTGTTGGCGACAACAGAGGGTTTAACAAGTATCACCTTGCTTCCAGACAGGATGTGCCTATCCAAACTCAGATGCTTGAAAAACGTGTGTATATCAGATCTATTTGCCTACAAGCTCACCAGAGATAATAAAGAGGAGCCAGAATCATTCAGAATAATTCCTTTTACATTAAACCAAGCATCTAAGATAGGTAAGTTGAATTCTTCTCCTAAAATGCTTTCCTCAAATTATATGTGAGGGTATTTAAGGCAACTACTTCAGATATAGGCATCTACAGTATCAGCATTTATAGTTAGGTCAAATAAATTGCATCTTATATGCTGAAGACTGTTTTTTCAAGAAATGTGGATGATTTAGAGTCTCCTTTTATTCTTTATGAAATTAAAACAGAAATGGAGGGGGAGAGAGGCATTTTAGAGTGCCTATTTATAAACTAATCTGTGTACAGATAGGCATCACATTCAATTGATATTCAGCATTCAAGTTCTATAAGCTTCATAAAGAGAATACCTCTATCACTCAAATGTCTACATAATGAAGATATCGAACACTGTCAAAAGTGGATTTTTTTAGCACTAAAGAGTAAGTTCACAAAATTTTTAAAAATAACATTTGAAACTGGTTAATCATATACATTGCAATGCAAAAGAAAATTATGCACATTGTTCTGGACAGTTAACAGTCAACAAATTCTTTAAATAAATAGTGGTGTTTCATTGAAATGCTGATATGTTTGAAAATTCACTAAAATGCTTTTTACAACCGGTAGAAAAAGCTGCAGTTTCTAAGACTTCAATGGCTAAAGGTAAACAACTAATTAATGTCTTAAATTAAATTTTGTTTGTTTGTTTATTTGTTTGTTTGTTTTTAAGATGCTGACTATACTCAAGGAGTGCAAAAACTTTTAAGCATGCTTTTGAAAACCAAGCCAATTCATTTTCTTCCTGTGTAAGATTCCTTAGTTTAAAAACTTGGATAAACTGAAAAAAATACCATGCTAAATTTTAGTAAACTTATGTACTAGTAGCTTACAATATTGTTTCAATATCTTTGTGTTTTGTTATTTATCAACAAAGTACAGCAGGTTATAATACAAAATAGGAAAGTCCTGCTTTCTTGTTAAATAATATTTTACCAGTTCCACATGATGAGATTCTGCTTGTCTAGCCAGATCAACACAAAAGGAAACCAGCAGATGGAAGCAATGAAAAGCAGAATCTTTACTGCACTCATTGGCAGCTAGTGCAATTTACTGACTTTCCAAAAGTATAATATGCATTACTACATCTTCCATTCCTCCTGTACTGTTAGATGTTGGATGGAGTGTCCCTCATTTCAGGACACTGAGGAAAGAAGTAAAAAACATAAGTGTGCAACTGAAAATAGGACATGCTGATTCTATTTCTACAAGCCAAAATCAAATGTTTCAGCTCTCATATCTTATATGTAATTAAACTTAGTATAATTACAAACTACTGTGATTGCTACTTGCTCTGAGTATGCAGAGGCAAAACCTCTGTTGGGAGGAACCAGCTTAATTCTATTGAGTGAAAGGACTTGAATTCCTGGCTCACTCTTAAATACTGAGCTCGTAGCAGGCCCTTTTCAGCTACACTATTCCTGTTGTTTGAGCCACACCTCACTTTTATTTTATTTTAATTAACATGAGGCACT
>WAAG01098840.1:0-27615 GCA_013390105.1 Tichodroma muraria
TGTCTGTCTGTCTGTCTGTCTTCTATCCCATGATCTGCCTCAACCTCCCCATTGCACCACAGAAGATGCAGCCTAGCAGGGAACCATATTCTTAAAGAATAGTGCAGCTGTACCCACCCGGCTCCTCACCTATCACAGCCCTGAGTGTTTCCAGACAGGAGAATTCAAGTCATAAATTTCCAGGTTTGGATGTTTCCCTTAACAGCCAGATATTTCCATGGGGAAATGTTTAATCTTTTCCAAGCAGCGTTTTCAATGTTAATGCTTTGCCAGTGTAAAGCAGATGAGGACAATAGAAACAACAGATAAAACCCTCTTTCTTCTGCTTTCTATTAGGTTAAGCTTTTCAAACTTGTTTCATTTCATCCCTGCTAGTATGCTTCAGTATGTAAGTCTACTAAAGAAATGTTTGATTCTACCAAGAGTATAAAAGCATGGATACTATGGAAACAAAAAACATCCTATTAATTCATACAAGCAACCATTTTGTCTGACTTGGAATAGATCGTGTATAGCATGCAGGAAATCCTTTGGTACCGTGACCTTCTCGGGAATGCAAGCTTTCATAAAAGATCACACCATTTCTTTCCTTCTCCTGAGGGGGTGTATGGCTTCCGAAGAGGTTATGTGCTGTTTGAATCGGACTTAGGTGCTGAACTGCAAGAAGATAGGATAACAATTCTTAGGATCAAAGGAAAACTGAAGACCTTTCCATTGTGCAATTTTTGAAATTGAAACATTTAATAAGTTGGGTTTTTTTCACTTCATTTTCTCTTCTCTAAACCATCTTTGCTATTGTATTCAATGTAATAATTAACATACGGCATTTTGCTGATTTTTCCTCTTTTTCTCTACCTTTAAAAACACATTTTGCAGGGTATTAAAAGGAAAAATAAAATTGTCATCTGCCATTGGTACAGAGAAAGCTCTTTATATACTCTTAACTTTTGAAAATGCCCAACATCATACAAAATTAGCTATCACCTCTGCAAAATACTGAATTAAGAATCCTTGGACAAGCCCACCAGCACTTCCAATGTAACTACTTTTTTACAAAGAAGAGAAGGAGAAATGCTAGAAATTGACAGGGGAAGAAAGAGGGACAAGCAGCAAAAGAAAAGAGGATTATCATTCACAAAGCAGTGTTTGCTCTTCCTGGGGTGCTGTTGCAGACAGGAGCAAAATTTAAGCCAGAAAGAAGAGGTAGGTACTGAACTTAAGTGCTCATTCCTTAAACAAGGTGAAAAATGCTTGTCTTTAGCTTAACTTGCTGTTAGTGGAATATTGCTTGAAAACTGGATTTAGGGTAAGGATGTTGCCATACTGGAATATTAATGAGAAATAGCCTAAAAGACCTAATCCAAATTGTGAAGACCTTTCAGTGAAAGGCTTGTGTAGCTCAGCCCACGGTATCTCTCCAAACCAAGACTGAGAAGTGATTTCATTATCTCCAATAAGGAGTAAGCAACTGGTTGACAAACAAAAACAAACAAACAAAAAGGGAGGGGGGTGGTATCAGGAAAGAAAATGTAACAGAAAACTAGCAGAAAAAAAACCAGAAGATGAAGAGACTCAGAGGAGAAACTCTAGGATTTGCTGAAGTCCTTGATGCTGAGGCAGAACTTCTGAGGGGCATCCATGCCATCCATTTTGTCCCCTCAGTGACGATCATAGCCTCTGAGTAACAGAGGGTAGCTACCAAAGGGCTCTTCAGAAATCTTCCCACTTCCCAGCAGTCTTGTGCAGAGAGTGTTTCAAAAGGCTGAACCTCACCTGACAGATTATACATCCTGAATACTTGGTGATAACCCATTGTTGGGCAAGTCGAAGGAGCAGCTGAGTGGTACAAACATATTCGAAACCACGTGAACTTAGAGTTGTTCCATTTCCTTACTATACAGCAGACCAGTGACACCATGTTTCTCTCATCATGGTCTCTACTCAGCTTTCACAATCCAGGGGACAAGAGGAGACAAACTGGGACGCTTGTGCTTCTATTTGAGTAAAAAGGTAGGTAACCCAAGCATCATCTCATAGGGTTGCTTGAGCTTCTTCATTCAGGTAAAAGGTTACTTGGAATGATCCCACCTCCCTCACAGGCTGGCCAAGGGGTTGCCACGACCTGAAGACTGCCCAAGCTTGTTGAAGTCATAGCACTACAATTGATTCACTTCCACCCCACACCAGGGGTCCACTCCATGTGCCTGCTGTACTTCAGCCAGGCAGACTGGGAGCAAGAAGCTTAGCCATGTGCAAAAGAGTTAGAAAATTATCAGGAGTTTTAGGGATTGTACACCACGCAGCATGGCAAATGCTAACAGTTGCATTTAGAGCTATTTTAGGTGCCACAAACTGGTCTGTGGCTTCACATGAATGATGAAATAGGACCTGTTTATACCTGACTCGTTCCACCAGAGAAGAGAGCACACAGCAAAGGGCTTTAGTCTGTGGAAAACCACATGTTCCCATGGAGGCACAGAGCTGTACTCGGGCTTGAAATCCCACTTAAGCCTATTTGCTTAGTCAGTGGAAAGGTAGGCACCTTTGAAGGCCTCTGAAGAGCAATTCAAGTGCCTGAAAAATATGCTGAGCAGGGAGCCAAGGGCATAGGGACCTCAGCTGAGGAAGCTTGGTGTGAGGTATTAACCACCTCAGCTGGAGCAGGGCCAGGCATCCCCTCCAGCCACTCTCAGCAAGGCAGGGCACGGCTCTGCAGAGCTGGCAGTGCAGTAGGAACAGCCGCCGGGAGCCTCAGACAGCAGGAACCACACATTTTCCCCATCCTGCTTTGACAGAATTGGCGAGGGTTGGAGGCATCTTTCATTTCCCAGTTCTGTTTTTGCTGTAGAAGACACAGCTTCTTTCTATTTTTCAAGACTGGCTGATCCCAGCATGCTCCAAATCCATAAAGGAAAATAGGAAATGATTTTCTTAGTCCCTGAATTGACCTGTGGGTCTGACGATCCTGCTAGGCTCGGCAGTTTCTCTGCTGGCTTGAGGAGCACATGTTTATGCACCTGGGATCATGCAGCTTGAATTATTCTTTTAAACATTTTCATAGAGAGTGGCAGTGTAACAGAAATCACTAAACAAAATGTACATTGTGTGTGACAGTTAGCAATGGGCCGGTTCACAGATTGTTAAGGGCTATTGAAAGTCACGCTTATGTTTTTCTTCTTTAACATTTTTCAAGGACAATTTGATTGCATTTCCCAGAAAGGTTAATATAAACAATCTGCTCCCCTCATTTTTATGAGAAGCATTTAAAAGTAAAACGTCCTGCTGTTATTTCACTATTGCCTGTGTTATTGATGGCTGAGGATTCCCAAATAGGTTCTGAATTTTTGCAGCTTTGCACATTTCTGTGAGAATTGCTCAAAAGTCCACTATCTCATTCTCCGTCCAGCAGCACTGAGAAAGGCACACATTTCTTCAACATTTGAACAGTAGGGCACGATTCATCGCCTGAACTTTAGCCATGTGAAGGATAGCATCACCTCTGAAATTGTTCTTTAAATGGCTTCTACAGCCACCAGAGGGGCAGAGAAAAAACTCATCTCTCATAGGTGCCCATTTTTGACAAAAGATATTTTCCCTTTGGAAGTGCCTTTCTTTCCCCGCTGGAAATAAAGCCAGTCAAAGCAACTCAGACTGAGCCGTCCCTGTCCTGTTCTGGTTTGTTCTCTGGCAAATCGTGTGGGTAGGACACCCTCTGGTGTCACCATCTCCCATGGGACCAGCTGGCTCCAACGCTTACTTGTGTAATCTACACTTAGTTAATTAAAAGAAAAAAAAAAAGTTAGAAATATTTCCTTCAAAGAGTAATTTCTGAACACTAGTCAAGACTATTCTTGGGCCAAATATACAAGTCTGCAGTTATTATAGATCCACAGATTTTTCATATCATTGGATTTCATATCATTTTATATAATTTCATATAATTTTCAGAGGACCAAATGACATTGTAACATATTATGTATCCATCAACCATCCAACACATTTCATCTGAATGCCCAGTTGGATGTTCTACTGGATTTTCTATATTTCATTTCATGTGCCTTTTTGCGTACCACTTTGAAAATAGAGCTCAGAATGGATAAAAACGTTCTCCCTCCCTAGTCAGGTGTAAAGCCTCCCCACTGCTTTCTCACCTGTACAAATAGCATGGACATGTTGGGTTGGACTGCACTGACTGTATTTTGAGAACGTGTTCAATCTGTGTCCTGGCTGCTGACAAAACCGGGCACTGCCCTGACAGCTAAAACATCTGCTATTGAGGACAGTAGCAGAACTACTACCAAATGGTTTGGGCTACCATCTGGGGAATTATTTGTTACAGTGTGCAGGAACACATGTGGACATGTATGTGGAAGGACGCTTGATCATGTATTTAGAAGTGACCATTTTTTCGGAAAGAATAATGCTTGTGGAGATAAAAAACCCTAGGACTAAAACCCATGCACTCATCACCACTGAGTTAAAGCAGTATTTATTACACCTCTTCAAGACAAAAGGAAAATATAATAAAAATTCAACCCTAAAATATCCATCTAGGCAGGCAAGTGGGAACCATAAACACTCCCTGTGCACACCATGGCTGATGGTGCCATGGCCCACAAGCCTGTTGTGACAGGTCTCACCTGTGGTCTGACAGAGTGGATGGCAATAGGGAGCACCTCATGGGAATGTGTGGGAGCATGTGAAGGAAACAGTGGGTTTTGCAGCAAATCTTTATTGTGTGGTAGAGCTACTTTGGATCTTTCCCAAACATGTCTGATTCTGAAACATATTCTCTCCAGTGTTGTGGACAAATCTCTGTGCATAAAGTGCAAAGAAAGCACAGTTGTTGAACCAACAGGAGCCATCTCGCACATGCCACAGCCCACCTGGCAGCTCAGTCTCCTAGTGGCATTTCTGCCCAGGTTACATGCTCACTGCTGGAGAGAGAGAGAAAGCTTCTGAGCATAGTCCCTTCCACCAGTCTTCCTGCTGTCCCCTGTCCCAGGCTTCCCATGTCACTCCCTCATTCCTCCTCTCTGTCGCTGCTGCCTGGATGATAGGAGGAGAAGGAGGAGAAGTGCATGGTTCGGGCAGCAGTGTGATGCCCCATCCTCACAGGCAACCCTCCCCAGCCCTTCCCATCTGACTCCTTGCACTCACCCATGGGATGTCACAGGTCTGGTGTCTGCTCCTCCTCCATGTGTCCCTATATGCAAACAAGTCCATACAGAAATATATTTCATACATGTATACGCTCAACGTACAGGTGTGCTCATGACCTGACTATTTGCTTTTAGGAGTTCTGAACACATTTTAGGAGTTTTGAAGATTTCTGGTGGCTATTGTTTTATACAAAACCCAAATTAAGCAAATTTCCCACTAAAACCTTTCTAAAAAGGTGAAGCACATGCCAGGCCAGTCATTCAAGCCCTAAAATTTTCAGAAGTGACTATGGGTTTCTGATGCCTCCAATATTTTGGTGTGTGACTTGAGACACTTCATAAAAATCTAGTTTTCTGAAGAGTGGTGTTGTTGCTCTTAAATAATTAATATCCTAGAAGAGGGCAACCCAAAATTAACATTCATTTTCCAAAATATAACTCTCCAACATTTATACAGCCTTCAAGTGGAGAAACAGAGAGTCTAACTTTATGCTGAGAAGAATATAGCCTACATACTGGTGAGAAACTCAAATACATCTTGGTAAACATTCCTTATATAAGCAACATTTTCCAGAGTCTTCATTCACTGTGTAAAAGCCCATTACGAGACAGCTAACAACATATCTAAAATACACTCCCAGCTCTCCAAGACTTACAAATCATCTGCTTTTAAAAGAGCACTCTCCAAGTACACTTCTCAAAGTTTTCCATTTTGCCCTCCCAAGCAGCCTAGCAACATGGCTGGCAATAAATAATGCCACAAAGGAAATTCTGTGTCAACTAGGAGGGTCAAGAAAACCCCAAAAACCTACAGAAGAAAATGTACAAAAAAAAAGTGTAATTTATTGCCCCTTAGCATCTGCTTTTATCTGTATCCTTTTGAGAACAAATTAACAAGTCCTGCCTATCTCCATATGTTTCTTTCTGTGGAACATCATGGTTCTGTCTGGAGATGCACGTTCGTTCAATCGGTAACAAGCATGCATGTTTGTTATGCACTGGAGAATGTGACCATTATATGTTGATGATACTTTTATAATATGATAAATCACTGCAAGAAAAAAATATTTTATAAGCCAGAAGGAGCAGGTCTTTTTTTCTTTTTTTTTTTTTTTCCTACAGAAAGCAGCTCAAATCCCAGTGTTTCATGTATGCTCTTCAGGTCATAAAAACAACTGCTTTCAAAATGTAGATGATCCCCATATGCTTAGAAATCACCCTTAAAAGGTCAGTAATGAATTTATTTTGTTTTTTAACAATTATAAAATTAATTTTTTGTGTAAAAAACAGGATGAAAGTGGTCTTTAGTCTTAATAAAGGGTGTTTTTTTTGGTTTTTTTTGTTTTTTTGGTTTTTGTTTTTTTTTTTGGATATAGCCAGTGTATTTATGTACCTATTTGTATAAAGGACTTCAGCAGTTCAACTGTAAATCCACTCAGATCTTTGAACTAAGTTCTCAATAAATGTCCAGAATGCTAAATTTGGATCTGTATTTAATGTGTAAAGAAACAACATTGGTAAATGTATTTCACCCAAAATTAATAACTGTGAACATATAAAACCCAAACAAAATTTCCCATGTAATGATTTTTTTCTAAACATACATAACTTCTTAACATTGAATTTAAAATCTAATGCTGATATAATTTCAATACTAACATGAGAGCAAAATATTAAAGATATGCTTAATCAGGGTTTTAGATTCAATTCAGTTGTCTTACGTCCAGATCAAAGTATTGTGGAAACATGGCTAAGAATTACTCTTATGACAGAAGAAAATACATATCTGTATTTTAAAATGTGGATTATATATGTCAGAATCAAAGCTCAGAATAGCTGAAAAAGTGACTGAGATTGTACTGATTTACTCCAGTTTGGGATCTGCATGTGAACAGAAAGTGTTGGGGCCAGAGGGAAATCTTTTACACCAGAGATAATTTCAGAGATGAAATTTTCCTGCTTGCAAGGGGGGGTTTTAATCATCTCAGACCCATTTATGGTGTTTTGTTAGCAATCTTCTCTGGTGCTTTTAGGCACTTAGCATATTTCTGTAAAACTATTAACATATGAAATTAATATACAGAGGGAGTGCCAATCCAAATCAAGCAGAACACACTATTATAAAAATTAAAATTATGAGGCAGCTTTAAAAATCATAAAACTGCACCATAAATAATTATCCATTTCTTTCATTTGCCTTCTGGTTTCTGGAGCTTAAAAGGATATCTGACTTTTCTGCGGTTTTGTTTTGTTTGTTTGTTTGTTTGGTTTGGTTTGGTTTGGGTTTTTTTGAAAAAGTAAGGTTTAGAAATGGAGAAGGAAATCAACCACCCTCACAAAGGCATTGTATGTGCTAAGTAAAGCTCACTCATTTAAAGCCACAGTGATGTCTCCTGCCATTAATGATTCAGCATCAAAATATACTGTAGCAGCTGTAGGAATAATATTCTTCAAGCTTAAAAATACGTGTGAGGCTTTTATTTAATCAGACGAGTTAGAGAAACCATAAGAAAACTATCATAGATACTTGGCTACTTTAACTTCCTAAAGCATGGAACTTCAAACTTCTACGTGTCTGGTGGGAAGGTAACAGACCCCCAGTACAGTTTGGGAAGAATTATGTTAACTTGATGATTTTAATCCATATCATAGTGTGAGAGAAAAGAGTGGTTGTTCCTACCTTTCCCTATACAGTCAATATTTTATATAGCTAAGACTACAACACAGTATATAACATGTTGTGCACTTGAAATACATTTATATGAGCATCATAGAGGAACAAGGTATTTTTACATACATTCCAGAGTCCATGGCTGGCTTTGGGGGGACTGATGACTTCTGAGCACAAAAGTGCATGATTTTCATCTAAGTATTATCCTGCAAACAGAGCAAGCTGTCCCATACAAAATCAGACAAGGGAGTTTCCAGCTATGGCATCCTTTTTTACCCCTACTCTACTTTTCCTTGTGGTATTGAGAGACCCAGGGCAGCAATAGACTCTTTACACCCAGCCGACTTCAAAACAGTTTCTATCTCGGATTACCAGAGTCTGCAGAATTCAGCTGTTTTCAGAGCAGTCAGAGGTCATTGCAAATCAGCAGTCTTTGAAAAGTAACCTGTCAAGGCACCCACTTCTCATGGCTTACCACATCTATCTAAACATATCTATACACAAAATGGATGACGTCTCCTGCTGCCCTTTCGAATGGCTTAGTGTAAGACCTCTCTGTTTTCTCAGCCTTTGTACTGCTCTGATACGCAGGGCCAGCCAGAAGTCCCAATTAAAAGAGCAGGGGGAAAAAAGAGTGGGTAGATCTTCTTCCAGATGGCTTTGAAGAGGCATCAATCTGCTACAGAGATTCACAAGACCCCAGACAAGTAGTTAGATAAGCCAAGACTATGCATTAAGGCTAAAATCACAGCACTACATCAAACCCGAATGTTTTTTCAGTACGTTAATTGCCACAGAAATTTGGCTGACTTGGAAAGGTGAAAGTGTAAACTGTAACGGAAGAAAGTTAAGGACAATATTAGCAAGTTTTAATACTTCTCTGTTATTCCTATTATGTGTTAGTTTCTCTTCTCTTCGTGTCCCCTAATGTACCCAGCAAACGTGCACACACACACACAAATGTGGTCTATCCAAGAGAAAAGCAGGATAAAGAGCACGACCAGTGTACTCCATCACCACAAGGAGCAGTTAAAGAGCTGCACAGCATCCCCCCTGCAGTGGCTGCACCCTCTCCTGCCTGATCAGCTGAGGCCAGGGCAAGGATATCTCTTCTGGCACTGGATTTTGAAGGTTCAACCTCTAGCAGACTGAGAAATCAACGCTACTGTGCATCACCTTCTTTTGAGACAACTGTTCTTGCCATGAGCATGGCTAGGCTAGAATGAAATTTTGCGAAATTCCCCTGCATAGGACAAGTGAGAGGATTCTAAATTTCTCCTGGGAAGACATTAAAAAAATTAATTAATTAATTGATTAATTAATTTTAAAAAATGTTCCTGCCAGAACGACATGATGCTGGGGCAATTCCTGATCATAATGCCTTTGTGGCTTTGGGAGAGCATAGCATGGAAAGCTCCATCCAAGCATCACATTTCCTGCACGCAGCCACACAACAGAAAATCCCCTGCTCAGAAATAGCACGGGTACTTCGTGACCGTCAACACCGGTCGGCGAAAACACGAGCCGGGAATGTAAGGGCAGGAAGGGGGAATTTGCAGATCTCGGCACTTCCCGAGCCGTGTCCCGCACCCGCTGCCTCAGCGAGCGGCTGGCGGAGAGCGGCAGCAGAACCACACAAGCAGTGGGAGCCCGGGGGGCCGTGCCTGACCCCGGGCTGCCCTCGGGGAGCTTGGGGAGGTGCAGTCTGATGCTGCGATCCCCCCGTGGTGAGGCCATTTCCCCATTCCACTCAGGCTGCTGCCTCCACTGGGGAGTTCCTGCTCCAGCAGTGAGGGCAAGGGGTGAAGGGCGCTGGCTGCTTTTGCAAACACGGTTAACAAAATGTTGATATTATGCTTAGCCGTTGTCTCCTTGTCACTAGTCACTTGCAGTTATAGGTCCAGATGTTGGAAATGGCATCATGAGCTGGAGCTGATGAACTCTGCTGTTACTGTCTTCATTTTCAAGGCGTTCTGTAGCCTCGTGGGACGTGGCCGAGCGTCTAGAGAGCAGACAGGGATGGCATTGGGTTTTATGCCAACTTCAGTACATTGCATCAATATGGGCAACTTTTTTCATTTAAGACACTGGGGTATCAAACCTATCCTCAAGAAGGTCGCAGTTCTCCCTCAGGTCCTGTGCTGTATCTGCCAGCTCTGTGGGCACATCCCTCTTTGCCTAGGGCATTTCAAATGGCCCTGGGTGTCTGTGCTTCAACGCGTTAGCCGAGCTCACAATGTCCTCTCGTCAGCTGGTTGTATCACACACTGGTCGTCTGGTTGCCCAGGCACAACAAAACTCACAGGGAAAAACTTGCTGGTTTTATAGCAGGATACTAATGGAAAGAGTGTGGTTCCCCTGGAAAGTATGTAATTCCACCACCTTGGATTTATAGCCTGTGCCTGAACTACAGGTGAGGAATGTTGTCTTTTATAAAGCCACTGAAAGATGGGCATCTCCCATCAGGATAGTCTGACTCAGATACTCTAAGACATTTCTTTCTTCTCACTGATATCTTTGGGGAAAAAAAAAAAATTCAGATTATAAGAATGAGAATAGAAAGCTTCCTTTTAGGTGAGGATATAGCTTATGTACATATAGCTTATGTTTATTGCAGAGTAATTTAAGCCACTAAAGAAATTCAGTGATTTAAAAATCACATTAGGAAAAAAATAATTTCCCAGAAGGAAGGAAAATAGTTATTTCTGGCCCTTTAAGAAATGCCCTGTAGCTCTCATTAAATCTAGTTTTAGGTTTTTATCTAGGAAATATTAGTTGAGAAAATATATAAACTGATAAATACAAATGTGTTAAGGAAAGAAATGGTCATTTTTAAAATTTAATTTAGTTAGATTTTGTGGTTTTATCTAAGGGTAAGTGACTCCAGATTAAATCTTATCAAAGACAATCATTTACTGGAAAGACAAAGAGAGTGAAAATTTCCCAGAATAGATCATCACGAGATGGAAAAGATAATGTCCGATCTCATCAACCTCATCTAGTGGACATAAGGTTGGATCCAAAAGTCCTGCAGTTCCTCTTTGATCTGTGTAGACTCGAAATGTCCCTAGAAAGCTATGAGGCTCCCTCCTTGTCTGTCTCATCTTTTGGCTGAATAGCAGAAGACTTTGGATTAGCCCCTAACAACCCAACTTGTAGCAGAGGGTTGGTTTCCCAGCTCCACACTTGGGACACTGCTTTACCTAACCCTCAGATACCCACCATGGTTCAAGAGACCAAGACATGTTCTGTGAAAGACATCTGTGACAATTGCTGTTTGTCTTAAATACTACAGAATATAAGAAACTATATAAATATATTATTCTCAAGAAATTATATTTTCTTATATAAATAGCAGTAAGAATCTGTTCACAGTACGCACACACGTCCATTAAGTTATCAGAGGCTACAGAGAGAACTTTCTCTGAGGTCCTGTTCCCAGGCTAGGACCAATTTTACACTGAGGGGATGATACCTCCAAAATGCCAGCACTGACAGAGATATCGACACTTCAGCACTGACAGGGTTTCAGCACTCTTCAGAGAGGATATTTTCACCCCACCCTAGCAGTGTCTGTTTGAGAATTGAAGAGACCTAGAGACAGACTTGCCCGCTCAGCTGCCCCACCAGGCTATGAGGATGATAGAAGGGCATCAGCAAGTGTCAGTGTGCTCCTGTGTCAGGGTACCAAGGCCGTAGCTGTTTCCTGTCTTTGAAGACAGATCTGTTTCCCTTTGTTTTCTCATTATCTTGCCTAATCATCCATCTGTGAGAAGGGAGATATTATGAAGATACAAGTAACAGAGTAAAAGTAATGGCTGTGTTATTCAAGAAGTCAGACTCGGTGATCTAGTGGCCCCTCCTGGCTCTGAAATCTGGAATTTCTTCTGACTGACACCATCAATTCGCTTGCTGGAGGAGCCTCCAGGCCCAGGCAATTGGCTCATCTTTCATACTATTCTGCACTAATTGGCAATAATGAAGGTATTTGTCAGTCTTCACTGGATCATGTATTTTAAGACAACCTCAGAGCAATCCTAGCAGTGTGGATGTCATCAGCCTACACACTCACTGTCAAAAATGAAATGAGACACCAACTTTATGCCATTTTGCCTCATGTTCAGTTCCTAATTTTCTGGATGAAAATTTCCTTCTGTAAATATGTCATCTTCCATAACAAGTTGAAGGTACAAATGCTCATATGTATCTATGCAAGATTCAGCCTGACAGAAAAGTCATTAAGTTCTCTGATAGCTTATTATTAACCCAAAATTTCAGATATCATGTTTTGCGGGCATAAAGCGATGCTAAATTGAATGCAGAGAGTAAGAAATGGAATATCTTCTAGTCCGTCCCCATCCAGTTCTCCGTTGTCATATTTGCTCAACTCCTCCAGCAGTAACTTTTCTCAGGGAAATATTTGCAGCACAGGAAACTTCCTTAGCAGGATGAGAGTGGTTGCAGTGGCCACCCTTGCTCCCTCATAATACTCTTTGCAATGTCCCTGTCACCAAATATCAGTGGGACACAGCATCTTGGCTATTTTTTATTTCATACAGGGGATATGTAGAATGGGAAATTAAACTGAAGTTGCCTCTGACTTGCATGGATGGTTAGTTTTCTAGGCAGAACTAGAGAAACAGATAGCAGGAGTGTGATACAAACAAAGAAATAATAGTAATCAACCAATGAATTTTGTTACGAAATCTGTACAACACTTCTTCCCCCTTCACTGTATATTTTCAGTACTCTGAAGGAAAGGCCAAAAGGGGAGTAATAAAAACACCCTTGGGTACAAAGAAATTGGCTCATAAAATAACTACAGTAACAATGTCAATTATTAGCTTTACAGTACAAGATAAATATAAATGGACTATATCCTCAAACTAGCAAAATATGGGGAATCAATCTCAATAAAAAGAACTGATAGGGTAAGCTATTTGGGAAGCAGATACAAGCCCTGCCTGGCTTAGAAACATTAGCCTGT
Organism: Tichodroma muraria; assembly: GCA_013390105.1. Taxonomy (NCBI): domain Eukaryota; kingdom Metazoa; phylum Chordata; class Aves; order Passeriformes; family Sittidae; genus Tichodroma; species Tichodroma muraria. The sequence continues at coordinate 12,821 of WAAG01098840.1, forward strand.
GCTTCTGAGTAGTGATTGATGTCTTCTGCTGCCAGATGACAATGAACTTCGCCAAGAGTGAGGCTTGGAGGGAGGTATTTGTAATGCCTGTCTGTAAGCTCCAGAAGCGTTATGATTTCTATGAAGGATAAACGCACAAATCTCTGTATTTCTGCTAGAAGACAGTCTCTGCTAAAACAGAAATTAAACATATTTACAAGACAGTAAGTTATGATAGAAACCTGAGCAGGCATTTCTCAAAGTGGCTGGCATCATCTTCTGCAGACAGTCACACTATCTCCAAACACGTTCTGGGAGGTACGGATGTTATCACAGCAGAAAATTGTGAGAATTCAGATTTTTTTTTCCTAATCTTCTTCCTCTGGAGAAATTAAAATGGCTTTTGATTTTCTTTCACTTTGGGACAAAGTTAATGGGTATATTTTTGAAGGAAAAGCTCATGGTGAAGTTATACCAAAGTTGATTTTTATTGCAGGTCAAGTCATCACTGATCTTTGTTCACCTAGGTTGCTATGGCACCTCACTGATCTCTCACTCAGACATGTTATCCCTTTGCTTGCTTCCCCAGCCAGACTGACCCTCACACACTGGCTGGGGTCTCCTTTCCACTTGATCTGCTGTGGAGCAACTTGAAAGATGATTAGCCCAAGTGCAGCATAGGACACAAATACCCACTGGGAGACCTGTTGAAAAACGGCAGGAGTCACCTCATTTCTTGTTCCTTGTGACACAGTGAAAAGTCCATAAGCTTCTGCTTGAGTTCACATCCTGGATCTAATTTCCTAATCACTTCAGGGTGATGTCATGGGTAAAAAATGCATGAGTGACTGAAATTAAATTGAAGGCTAGGCTGTTTCTTGCAGCATTACTATATTATTAGAGAGGGAGAGGGAACACAGAGGGGGTTTTCTTTTATCACTTATGGCATCCTTATTTCTCAAGACAGAAAGGTCAGCTTTTCCACAGCATCCTGCTATGCTGCTCACCTTCAAGACATTAAAATACACCTAGCAGTGTACCCTCTGTGTCTGTCTAGTGAACCCTTCCCCAGCTCCCAAGGTCCTTGGAACAGAGAGATTCATTATTCAACATCCCAATGCTGCAGGAAAATGGTCACCACAGGCTCAACTCCAATAGTTCATTGCCCAATGCAGCTATTAAAAAACAATTTGTTAAATATTATGACTAGAAAAATGTTTAAGCAGGTCAGTTGCTCTAATTTTTCAGGGGGGTAATGGAATACTATGTTTTAAAGACTGTACATAAAGCATGTAAGAAGACCTGATTTTAACCAGATGGTTTTTCAGTCTCAGGTAATTATTATGATCAAGACAGTACCTTTCTGAGGCACCTCAAGGACAATTTCTCTTCCAAGCACAACCAAATTATGTAGAAACAGAAGGCTCTATCCATGGCAGGTGAGATTCACAACCCTTTTGCATCATTACTAAGACCACTAAATGTAATGCTATGCTGACTTAAGGGAAGTATAACAATGACAATTATGATCTTAGAACATAACCCTAATTACATTAAAATAAAATAATAATAGCATCATTAAGAAAGAGCTACTTCTGAAGAGCAATTTTCATTCAGAACCAATTTTCCTGTTCTGGGCAAAAGTCCATCCTAATCACATTGAGAGTCAATACATTACTCTTTGACTTGAGGCAAAGGTATATCAATTTTTGACAGATTCTGCAGATGCTGTCCTTTTGCAAAAAAAAAAGAAAAAAAAAAAAAAGCACTTCAGTGTTTGGACAGGGTGGTTTGCAAAAGGGTTTCATTTCACAGCTATTAGATACAGTATAAATTCCCTCCATGGAAAATGCAGGCATCCTCTATAGCAATCTAGTTCTTCCTTTTATGCATGAAATGTATCTCTAACTTGATCCGAAGCAGTCAATGGCTTAAGGGAGCGCTCTGTATGTGGCAGAAGCTTTCCATTTTCTGTGTTGCATTTTTAAAGCTCTGCAGTCATTTTACCAGAGGGCTCTGGCACATGAAGTGGGTTTGTGGCTTCGCTGGGTTTGTTATTTCAACCACTTAAAGCAAGGCTAAAGTCACCAGTGTCTCCCCTTAGGAAGAGAACTCTGATCAGACACCGTCTGGTGTATGCCATTTCCACAAACTAACAGTCTAGAAAAAGCAGCTACAGGGGAAAAACAAAAGTTTCATCTTGTCTGCAGACAGTGGTCTGTGCAGACTGTGGGGTGCTGGCAGAGTTCCCCAGAGGACCACGCTATGTCTGCCCTATCCTCACACGTGGCTCTTGGCCATGCTCAGAGGCAGACCACCAGACAGAGCAGACTTCAGCGTGACCTTGCAACCATTCCTGTGCCCCGATGGGAGCCAAGTTTGTTCAGAGCACATCACTGTGCTGGTACATGCCTGTCACAGCATGTATGTATGTCTTGGCTCCCCAGGTCACACAAATCAACAAGGTTCTGAAGTTTCTGAACAAGTTTCTCCTCTCTCCTCTTTTGTCAGCTTTGCCCCTTCATCTTCCTTTTCTTTCATTAACATCAAGAGTGTTTCATTAACATCTTGCATTAACATCAACAATATTCTCTTTCACATTGTACCCTGGCCCCAGCTGTGGCAACAGATTGAACAACTTTGGCAAAGTGGCCCCAGAGGTGGATGTCATAGGCACTGGAAGCCCCATGGTTCCCAACCTCAGCCAGACCTGAAGAATTACTCAAATGCTAACTCCATCCTAAAAGCACGTTTGCTAATGCACAAGCTGCTTTCCAAATCAGGCAAGCCAGGTCCAGTTCCTGGTGCACAGAGACAAAAGATTCTGGAGTCTCAGGGTACAACATTTCTATGAGAAAAACAGGGGAATAGCACTGGGAGTTCACATCTGTGATTTTTTCTTAGCGATTATGGTAACGAACTTTGCACAGACTATAATAAATAGAAACTTCAGCTCATCTCCATAGCACCCATCCTATGAAACATCTTTTCATAAAACCCACTAAAGCTGGAATTCTCTTTCTTAAGAGCACTCTTGGAAGGTAGCAGAGCTAATGCTGAGACATGCCTGCAGCACGCCTTAATTTTTTGTGTTGTATGGGTAATAAATTATTCTTTCTACTTTAGAACATGGATGTATTTGCTAAATATCTTCATATCCATTCAAGTCACACACCACCCCAAGGCTCTTAAACGTAACAATATTTACAGTTTAAGTCACATCTCCCAAGCTAGATTAGATTGTTTTTATGCCTAGACATGAACTGAAAGAGACCAAAACACACTTACAAAAGAAAAGTTACAGGGATGCAGGGATGCAAGGATCTGAAGTTTTATAAGTTTACAAAAAAAAAAAGAAAATAGACTCAAAGTGGAAAAACATCTTGTCAATATAGTAGCCAAGTTAAACCAGATGCTGCAAGGGTACCTTACCATTAGAAATCCCAGAGGTGGTTCTATTTACCAGGGAAGGGATGGAAGGGGTAAGGGAAATTAATATTAATTGGGTTTATTTAGTTTGGCCATCGGCCACAAAGTTCAGATGAAGTGTGTTTCCCAGACAACTTTTGTACATGCAAAGTTTCACCAAGTCAGATGTAACTTATTATGTGTTTTGTCACCTCAACACGAAAAAAGAAAGAAAGTAAAAAGCTGTACAAAGGAGTGGTTTCCCTGCTTCTTTTGGCTGAATTAGATGCTTTCATTGTGCAAATATATGTGTTAGAAATATTTTTTTAACAATTCTGCCGTTGGCCATCCAAAATTAAAACTGCAAACATGGCATTTCTTCTCTGTAACTAAAGGATCTGAGGAAAAGCAAATTCACCAGAGACCTTAATACATCAGATCCAAGCTTCTTTTCAGTACAGTGTTTTTAAAACCTTCTATGAGTGCTGAGGGATAAAGGCTTAAAGATGAAGTGGTATTCCATGAGTAGGGCATTCACTGGGCCTTCCTTTGGAGTCATGAATTCTTGCTGTGCACATTTTTTGTGGTCAAATAGACGAAGATGGGCTAGATCCCATGAGGTGCTGTAGGCTGTGAGAAAGCTGGGCTAAAACCCAGACCGGCATGGCAGAGGAGACAGCAAATTTCAGTACAGTAAAGGGGTGGGATGGGATGGGATGGGTGTTCATGATTCCAGTGGCTCCATAGCTGTCATCCATATCCTGTCTGCTGCATTAGTGCTTGCTCTAAACAAAAGATGGGTAACTTGTCTCCCAGATTGTGCTGTAGGCTGCTTACTAAGCCATGTGCTGCCAAGAGGATACAGCTTTTTTTTTTTCCTGTAGTTTACAGAACTTATAGAGCAGTGACTCATGCTGGAATTGTCTTTCCTTCTCTTTAAATTGGCTTCTTGTTATTTTTATGGAACAGAATTTATTTGACATTTTTTTAAAAATGCAAAAATGTCTCCACTCTGGTGACCTCATTATACTACACTGTGTGTTATCTCCTGACTTCATTTTTCTGTGTCTTTTCTTGGAGCGTGGTGCCAGTGGGAAACTGCATTTGTGACATAAAAGGCTTTTTAAGGGTGAGAAAGACCCTGCGTAAGAAAAAAACCTGATTTGTTGTCTGAGAACACTCTTGAGAAAACCTTGGCAAGAAACATGCTCACAGAGCAAGAAAAGAGCAGGTCAAGCTGGAGAAACATCCAAGCAGTAGTGGAATGCATGGGGTAAAGTAAAATCTCTGGCAAGCTGGACTTCGGCACAGAGCTGCAGTACATTTGCCCATGACAGCTTCTCTGCCTGTTGCCTACTGTAGGAATCTTCTTCCTGTGCCATTTCCTGAAAAGGAACAACCCAGCTGCCTCATTTACCCAGTGAATACATCTGGCATCCAAAGAGGTTGGATGACAAAGTTCCACTGGCTGCATTTGTTCAGGCAAGGGCACTTGGCTGCCAGCCCACCCCCGCTCCACACGGCCTTCTGCTCGCCTGTTTGTTGATCCAGCTATCGGTGTTGTTATGCTACAGATTGTAGGGACCATGACTCACAATTTCCTTTTTAAAAGGAGGAGGGAAGGAAAACAAACCCCAGCAAGCTCGCTGCCCTTGTGCTTGATGTGCAAGCACTAAGCTGCCCTTTCCCAGGAAAGAGATGTATCTTTCATGCATAGCTTTTTGTCCAGTTTTCATTCAACAAGCATCCAGATTACAGAACTCCATGGTGGCTGGCAATGCCTGGAAGCTTTGCTGGCAACATCAGCCACCCTCTGGCTTCCAGAGGCACCTTTGGCTCAAACCAGTTTATGGGTCTAGTTTGTAAAACATTTTATACCCACAGCTCACCTAAAACTTTCCCAACGTGAGCCACTGTTTTCAAAGCAGGAAAAGAAAGAGAGGCCTAAATTTAAGTTCTTATGCCCTTGTTTGGATGTCTGAGTAGACGTACGACTTTCTCACTGGACAGAACTAACCATGCTTCCAGGTCCAGTGAGGTCTGTTCAGTCCCAAGAAAAGTCCACCAGCTAATCCAGGGATCTGCAAGTGGCTAGAGTCAAGAAGGAAATATCTTGCTGGCCATCTCCTAGAAATGAAATAAGGGATGTGTGTTGGGAAATGTGTCTAGTCCAGGCCAAAACCAGGAAACAGATTACGACTAAGGAAACTCCTCTTGAGTGAGGCAAGAGACAGAGGACCTGGTGTAAATCACTGCCTGCCAGTGTTTACCATGGCAGCTATCAGCTGTCCCAAGGCCTTCCCTGAGAGGCACCGGGCTTACAACAGTGCAACGCCGCTGAAACCTCATTCCTCTTCCCACTGTATCCTCAGTGCACCACCTGAACTATGACTCTGCCCATGTCTCAGCAGGGGCACAAAGAAGAAAGACATCACTCTTCATGAGGCAAAGGACAGCAAACCTCAATGGTTTTGGTTACCTCAGTCTAATGGGTACCCGGGTGCATGATGCACAGACCACACCAGTGCACTCATTTCACAGGTGGAACTTGGAAATTCCAGCAGGAAATGGTTGTGCCTGGGTCGTGTGGATTGAAGGGACAAGGTGAACCCACCTTCATCCTATGCTGCAGCCACCAAGGATAACATGGGAAATGGGCAGTCTTGTTGCCTAGTCTTCCCTATTGCCAGAAAATTGCAAGCTACAGAAGTATCAGCCCAATACTTCCTCAGATTCAGCAGGAAATTTAAGCACGTGCTCATGACTAAACATAGTAACTGAGACCAAGTGGACTATCCATACACTTCCAGTTAGGCATGATTTCCTCCAAGTCCCTGCTGCAAATATTCTTCACACTAGGAAAGAAAATGTCTGGACCAATCCACAGCAAGGAGACAAACTACTGCTGCACACTGATCATAGCCAGCACAGTTTCTCCTGCCACCTAGAAAAGTTATTCAAAGCACAGGGTTCAATAAGTTGTCTGTGACCTGCACATAGCTCAGTATTTTACCCGAGATCACATCCCCAAAATGAGCACAAGAAAGAAAAAGAGAGAAAAAAAGGAAAGGAAATCTGCCACACACTGCATTCATACAAATCTTTACAGCATCTTCAAAGAGTTTATTGAAAGGAGATTTAAGTTACTCGTAAATTGGCTTGGAGAAAAATAGAGGGTCTTCTCTCCCATCTTTGGGATGTTCTGTGGGGTCCTGTGGCACAGCAGAGGTTTCAGAGGCACTGCCTGAAGAGTTACAGAAAAGAAAAGCATCAATCTCTTCACTGGGCCTAGAAGAGTGACAGTATGTATTACTCCACTGTTACACCACTTGAAAGTAGTTTGTCTTTCTCCCTCTCTGTTTATTTGTCTCTTTTACTGTCCCTAATGAAGAATCCCAATGCTATCAAGTCTGAATTATGGACATTTTAATGTTTCTAACATTTATTCTGCTGATCTCCCTTCTTTTCTTGTATTTTTGGCTGCTGAGATGCATTTGACCTGCTGTTGGGAGGAGATACAGCTGCTAACTTCATTCTTCACTCCATCTGTTTTCACTGGTTGGTATAACTCCACTAAAATTAGTAAAACAGCACTCATATCAAGCTGGTGTTACACAGTTTAGAACCAGGAATAAAAACTCTCGACATATTGGATTTTTGTAAATAATTGAAAATCCACCACCCAAGTTTTTTCTGTGGCATTTCAAAACCTGGCTGGAAAGTACTAAGCATTACGTAGACATAATTCCATGAACAGATGGAAAGCTGCCTATAAGAATGGTTTGTGCAGGTTTGCAGGCAAGCAGTGTACTTCAGGATACAGCCAGCTTTCAAAATCCAGAACCTGCATCATCTCTCTGCACTGAGAGAGAAGGGGGGGGGTCTGTAAAGGTGTGTTTCTGGAGCTTCTCTGGATTCTGAAACCTGATGGGAGAGTTCCCACGACAGGACACTCTTCATGAAGCCAGCAGTGAACAACCCACAAGCTTCTTCAAAGTCAGCAGGACCTCACAGGGCAGTGTCTGTCCCTGTCTGGATGGCAGCTGTCTTGCTTCCCTCAGTTTTATGGGTTCTAATCTATTTCCATCCCTTACCCTATTTTATGGTTGTGGTTGATAAGATAAATTAGCCTCTTTTTTGAAAGTGTCACAGTTTAGAGAGTACGCAACTGTCGACCGTAGCCCACTGTTCTCTAGGCTTGTCCACTCCATGACCTCATGTAGCATAAAATAGAAATTAGAATTATTTTAGGACTTGAAAACACACATGCAGACATTCCTTCAGAGACTCATGTAAGATCAGAGCGATTGTTTTTTTGCCCAGCATCCCACCCCCCACAGTGCTCCCTCGCTGGGGCCGGCCTGTGTGCATATCGCCAGCACATGTGCACGCATGCGGAAACGGGGCAGGGGCAGGTAATTAGCCTTTCTGGAGGGGACATGCCTTTCTCCTGAGAGCAAAACAAGAGAACTCTGAGGGCAGGAGGGGAGCAGATGTAAGCTGTCGAGGAGGGAAGCTTGCAGACAGGACGTGAGGGGTAACATCTGACCAGCCTAGTGCTGGAGAGACTGGTACTCCAAAGAGCCAGATACAACTGATGGGTCAACTGAGATTTCATCAAAGGGAAAACTTTTCAGATCAAATAATCTATCTGAATGTCCCACTGAGACAGGATTCCTGTCATATGTGCTGTTCTGCTCTGCTCATGCCCTGTAATATCCCTAAACTAGCCCTCTCTGTGTTGTTTTGGTGGGGTTTGGAGAAGAAGCAGGACCTAGAAGGGGATGATGGCTCACCACGTGTTTGTAGAGCAAACCTAGAGCAAAACTCACAGCATTTCCAAACACACTCACCCCACACTGCAGTCCTGTCACACAGAGATGGTCCTGATCGATGGTCTGCAGCTTTTTTCCAAGCCTGTTCTATTCCTGATGAAAATGGTAAGCTGAGGACAGTAGTTTTCTGTATAACACAAACATTCCTCTCCCTTTGCCCCCACAGATTTAGCGCTTGTGCTGACTGTTGAAAAATCAGTCATTAACAGCCAGGAAATGACTTTGCCATCAATCAGAATATTGCTCAGCCATGTTTCAGCTTTTCCCCCTTTCTCTGCATAATTATTCTCATCCTCTGCTGATTACAGTTTATAATAGCTATAATTCTCTTAAAATCAATCATTGCTTGACTTAACCACAGGGTTACCAGCAGAAACATGAAGGAACACAGATATTCTGAACTTCTTTTTAATTATTATTCTTATTTAGCAACACACAAGCTTATTTATTGGAAGATCACACTTAACCTTCCTCTTCGCAGTACTAAGCATCAGTTATTTTAAGTTTGTTTTAAATCATGAAGTGTTTGATTACATGACCATTCCAACTTCATCAGGAGTTTTGGTGACATGTTACTAGCATGATATTTTGACATGTAACCACAGTGGTTGTCCTAAATTAAAGCACCATAAAAGGACAAATATACATTTTTTTACCAGCACAGACTCTGCAGTCAAAGTAAATCCAAGTATCTGATATTTTTTGTTAGAGTTATACATAAACACACTTAAATCAAAGCCTGGTGTACAATAGACAATTTTTGAGTACACTAAATTGAAAACAACACTAGATTAAATATCACAATTTTCTGGAACACAGTGGAAATCTGTAGCCCACAAAAAAAAAAAAAAAAAAAAAAAAGGTATTCCTAATACAGTTGAACCGTAGGTTTCTGTTATTCCACTCGTATCACCACTTCACCTCCAATCATTTTCTCTTGCCCATATATTCAGTACACTTCCCTTACTGATTATGTGCTTCTGTCATGCAGAAAAAGGAAATATTTAAAAAATTAAGGACATAATTATATGTAATAACCAAATTGAAAGCAGGACTGAAGACAAGGTGTAAAGTCTGAATTGACTTTAAGGTAAAACAAAGCCTTAATTTAAAATACACTTCCCCTCCACACCCTATTAAAAATTTTGGGTAAGGAAAATGTTGTATGAGAGGAATATATATATTCCTATTTATACCATTAGATAGGGAATAGGAACTAAGTGGTTTGAGCCTCCTCTATATAAGGGTATGACATTGAAACACACGAAGGAAGCCATTCTCCACACAGAACATTTTGATCCTGCAATTTCACATATATTCTGGCATAAAATTTATTCAGATACTTTTTGCGAGCTATTTACATATAAATTTCCATGTGCAATATCCATGCCATGTGCTTGGCTCCTCTTTATTTACCAACTTGCAACCAGCAGTATATTATTGTTAATTTTGACCTGATAAACAGGACGTCTGCATGTTTTGTTCAAAAGGGAAGATATGGGGGAAAACTCACAGCAGATCAGATAAAAATGTGGTCTACCCATGAACTGCATCCTTTATAGCTACCTGCCCTATGGAAATTAACTGATCTGGTGTGTCAAGATAGAGCACATGCATTACTGGAGATATTTTGCCATTCTGATATTAAATAGTTAACTAACTATACTGATTGTCTCCTATACTATATTAATTGTCCCCTGCATCCCCTCAGATTTGTTCCTAACATTGGTAGGAAATTATGGAAAAAGAACTAAATGGAAAAGCTCCTGTTTTGTCCACCCTTTCTTTATCATCACCTGATCTTGCACTTCACTAAAACCCCCATCTCTTTTCAGCTGCACTGAGCATGGATGCAGCAGGGAAGTGTCTGTTGAAGCCATTTTGCCAAAAAACAACAAAGGACCACATTTCTTTGGCACACAGCATGACCATGGGCCTAGCCATGAGTAGAAAGCCACTTGGACTGCGTAGCCCATCTACTGAAGCGTTTTTTCTCAACCTGGTCTGGATTCTGGTGGGGTCACTGAGGCATCCTCCCGACCCCACCGAGGAGGAGGAGGGCAGCACCCGGGAAGCGCTGCCTCTCACGAGTTGCCCTGACACAGACCAGGGGTCTCTCAGTGGCATGAGAAATGGTTTTTAGGCTCAGGGCCCCAGGGGCCATTATTTCAAAGTTGCACAGCCATCATGTAGCTGCACGAAGCACCTCCTGCCGTGTCTGCGCCTTTCAAGAAACAAAGCTGTGTTGTGAACTATTGGCGATGTTAATAGCTTTCTTCCCTCTAGAGATTTGCTCCTGCTTTGGCCCCAAATATTTCAAAATAGCTGAAGCTGGCAGCAAGAGCCATGGGAAGAAAAATGTTAATGCATGTTAATTTCTGGTTTAGACATGATGAGAATTTCATTTTCTTCATTAAAATTCCCCAGTGCTGATGGGATTCTCCTCTGATTCATGGGCTATACCTTGCAGTGCTCCTCTGTGAGCGATCATATATACAGCCCGATGCTTTAAATAGTTTTGTTTTCCTCTCCTTCCAGCTACTCCACTTATCATTCTCCACTGATACACAATGTAATCTCCTTCCAGTTAAATGGTTGCATTTTTGTGCAGGAATTTCGGGGCATGTTTTTAATTTCCTGTAAAAAGACTGACATTATCACAGATTGCAGCATCATGGTTACTCACAGTGAAAGGGAGAGACACAGTGACAGGTTTGCAGAGGAATCTGCTACTAGTGAACAGAAAAATAAAATGCAAAAGCAAACTGGGACTCAGGCTGACATGGGGGCAGACTGGTGGAGGGGGTGGGGGCATGGAAGAGAAGTTCTGTACTCCAGAGACCAAATGAATAATCCCATCTAGTTGTTCTGAAGGAATGATTGAGGAGGACAGAGGCTCAGTTGCTGGGTAATTGTATCAGTTGTTAAGTGTTGATTAAAAGTATCCCATCCATGGGAAGCTGCGGAGAATACAACTATACATGCTTATGCTATTTTTGCTTAGTCAAAAAGTGGAAAACTTTCATTTCACACGATCAGATATAGAATCCACAAAACACAGCACCATGTGGTCTCTCCTTAAATGGCCTAATCAGTGTAGACCGTAGCAACTGCTTTCCAAACATACAAAAAGAACACTTAGAAATCTAGAGACAGAGAAGAGAGAGGCTTCAAGGATTCCAAGTAACAGACTGCAGAGATTAATGTTGCCTCCCACTCTGCAAAGAGTAATTTTTATTTTGCTGAGATCTTTAAGATAAACACATAAGACAAACCTGCTCCACTGTATCAGCCCTGCTGCTGTGAGTGTTGTGTAGTGTCTGGCCCCACCACCAGCCTTTCCCGAGGAGTGGAGCCAACTGAAGACATCACATTAGTCCTGAAATGTCACCTAAAGGCTTCCAAAGAGCAACACGGAGATCTATTTTTGGGCATTCACTAGGGAAGAAGCATGCAGCTTGTGAAGCAATGGGATGAGCTGTGCACAGTAAAATAGATTCATTTGGTACCATGAATTGGTGCACATGAATTTCATTGGTAGGCATAAGGAAGACAAAACCTCAGCAAACCAGAAGGTCAGTGTTGTTCAAACCACCATGCAAGAAGAGTAATAATCACAGCCCATAGTAACCTCATTGATTCACACTGCATAGCATCATCATGAGCAGATCCCATGGGATCCTTTTTCCCTGTTTTCTGCCTTGCCAGGAGACACTGTTCACACTAGATGAGCATGACCTATGTGACTTAGTACAAAGAATAACCAAATACACCTCTCAGTCTACCACTCCCTTTCACCACCTCCACTGTCACTGTATACTCTGCGTTTTAAGAAAAATACACATCACGCTGAGGTTTAAAATGCCATGTTGTATCTTGCTGTGATGAACTCCATCAGTGCTGGGGGAAAGCTGACTCTTTCAGACTGAGAAGCTATGCTGAAAGCCCAAGAGGCCAAGCCCAGGAGCTCGCTTATCAGTGTACAAAGCTGTCATCATACAGAGAAGGACCACTGAATGATAGGGCAAGGCTGTGAAAACAGATAAAGTTTCCTTAAAAACCCTACCTAAAAAAAAATGAAAATCAGTGGTTGCAGTCACACTGCATTATTCTTTAAGACACCTATTTAAAGCCACTTCTTTTTTTCTAACTACCCTAGGGTGCCACAAATGTTTTCTGGTCTAGCTATAGAGTGAGGGCTTTTTCATGCCAAGTGCTACAGACCACACAGAAGAAGCTGCAATTAATGGAATTTCAGTGTTCTGCATTGCTGATCTACTTAGCAATGCATTTTTGAGGACATTTTAAAAGTTGTTTAGCTGACTGCCAAAAATGAGGATCATTAAAAATAGATTCGCAGCTGTTTGGGAAAGCTGAGATATAATTTTGTCTTCATTATGCCTTATTGCAGATGTTATTGATTTAGTCTCACTGCATTTTAGTGGGCAATATCAATTCATGCCGTCTTTGACTTTGGAAAATGGGAAGTCTATTTATTCTTATTCTTATGGCTCACAGTATAGAAGAAGGGCAAATAACTATGAAGTAAATTTGGAAGACAGCCTCTTTGTGTGGCAGCACCATTGTGCAGGTGATTAGAGCTGATAAGATCCTCAAAACCTCCCGATGCAGTGAGCCTCAGACTGCAGCAGAATTTGTACAAAATATGCCCTGAAATTAGCACTTGAATTTTCTGTTCCAAGGGACTTTCTTTTAGTGAGAGTTTTCCCATGCAGCTGCAGAAATTGAGTCCATTTATATGTGGTTATATATATGTTTGTGAGTATGTATATGCAGGATCAAATGCTGCTGTTTGTGGCATGCATGAAGATTCAACCCACTTTGCCATAATCAGCTTAAACAGGAGGAGAAGTCTAAATTTCCTGGTATCTGATTACTAGTGCAGGAAGCCTTCAAGAACTCCCCCAACAGAAATTGTATACATAATTCCTGGAAGTTTCATAAAATGCATATGTAAAAGCTCAAAGGACAAGGCATTAATAAAAAGTTGTAATAATAGCATAAGTACTGATTCATGCCATAAATAAACCTCTCAGTCACTCATTCTCAACAAGAACTGCACATACACTGTTTCAATTATGTAACACTTTTAATGTTGGCCCTTTGGGCAGAGAACAATATGCAAATACTTCTCCTCTGCCCAGTTACTTTAAACAGTTGTGCTCCTTAACACCCTCACGCTGACTTTGGTGAACCTTCTCACTCCGCCCAGCTTTAATGCTTTGTAGCACTCTCAATGGAGTGAAAGGCAGCTAATGCTGCAGCCCTCTTCTTTATTGTGCTGAAGGGGACCTACACATGACCAGCGTGTGGGTTGGGAAAGCAGCTGTGGCATTGTTAGCCAGCACCCACTTCCCACATATGCCACTAGCCCAGCATGAACGAACCCACCACAGGCAATTGTCACCCACAGCCTTTCTAAGGAGCTTTTTGTCCACTTCCATCTCTTAATCCAGCAGACCTCCTTAGCTACAGTTAGCACTGTGCACACTGCTGATTTTCACCCTAGGAGTGTTCACCTTGGAAGCTGAACAGTCTTTCTGCTTCCCTCAAGTACAGCTCAATCTGCAACAAAGGAAAGGGACAGGCATTTTGCAGTGAAGAACACCTGGTTTTGGTAAGCCTGTAAAATAAAATTTTTCTCCAGAACTGGTGAGAATGCTTAAGGCCATAAGGCCTTCATAAAAGGGCTCATAGTGTGCAAATCCCACACTAATATTGGCATGCTTTCAACCCCAGTAGGTCTGTTCTCGTGAGTAACTGCACACAAATGCAAGTACAGGAATTCACAGACTGTCTCACAGTGTCTTAAAAGGAGCCCAAAACTCTTTACAGACCACAATATATCTCACACCCACAGAAGGATCTCTCTGCAAAAGGACTTTACACATTGAAGCCTGAATTGGGATCATGTCAGAAGAATAGAGAGCTGAATCATCCCTTGTGGCACTGAGCCCTCTGCTGCTACTGAGACTAGTAATCCAAAATCCATTCTTTGCTAATTTAATTTTGAATTAACTTAATCTAATTTAATTCTTTATCCAACAGAGTAGAGTGCTGAACTTCAAGCATAGGAACTGTGAGGGGAAGAAGAACGATTCCTCTGCATTGAAAAATGATTCATGTGTTTTGCTGTTCTGTATTTGGCCAGCCAGTCAACATTTGGGCTATGTATGGCCTCAGGACATGCTATGAGCTGGCAGAACCCACTTTGGCCAAAAGAGACTTGCACTTTTCTTTCTCACAGGTCCCAATCTTGGCCATGCAATCCTGTCTCTTGCCAGGCACTGGTGATGGTGCTCGTCAGACAAAAGGTGTGACAGAATGGTGGAATGGCATGGTCAGAGGAGAAGCACAGGCAGGTAGAGAAGGACAGAAAAGGACAAGGGCCTCTTGTCTTCCGCAAGTGTGAATCTTCCCCTGGACTTGGCTGTCTTTTGAACTGATGCTGGCATATTACTGTCACCAATGAGACATGGAGAGAATTGAACCTCAGGACTAGCATTTTCAGCATTTTTTCAACTAAAGATGAGAATTCTGACCAAACCACTA
>WAAG01098863.1:0-10255 GCA_013390105.1 Tichodroma muraria
TTGTATATTTTGTGTGTCTGCATTGTGCATGCATTTTGCGTCTGCAACACTTTTAATTTTTCTTAAGCTTCCTTTTGCTGATATTTTGAGTTAATGAAGGTAGAAAATGGGCATGGGATAAATATGAACTAGTCTCTTAAATGGGAAGTGGAACTTGATTTTAATTCTAAAATAAGGGTCTGAGTGTCTTGAAGCAGCCCATTATCTGTGTTATTCAATTGTAGGAAAACACTGTACTTGTTTTTGTGTGTGAACTATGCAGGGCATCAAGATCTAAAAATAAAAAAAATTCTGGTAGCAAAAGAGATCTTCTGCAAGCAGTTTCAGTTTTGAAAAAGAAAGACCGGGACATTATGATTTATAATTAAATTAAAATGAAGAAAATAAATCTAATCTCTTACTTCAGGCAAAAATCAGTCTCTGGAAAAAAATGTATCCATAGCATGCATTGTGCTGTTAAACAAAGTGGGTGCCTTAGAAAAAACGTGATGAAGATACATGTGGATACTTCCAGACTTTCAGATACCCTCCATGGATCTTGTAGAGTGTGCTTTTTCTCGGCAGATATTTGCAGCCCCGAGTGATGATCTGGATGTGTTGAAATAAGTGTTTTGAATGAGTTTTAATAATTGCTTGATTACTGGGCATCAGGAATGCAAACAAGTCCTTCTACTCAGTCTCAGTAAAATAGAACAGCATAATGTAAAAACAGATTATTTAAAGTTTTCCTGTTTTCCACAGCAAAACGTGACAATTTTCTGATGCCAGGCTGATAAAGAATGAAATTTCAGAATCTGGTAATTGTGATTTTGACTTGGTTTGGTTTTGGGGTTTGTTTTTTTTAGTTTGTAAAATTGTGATATTTAGAGACTGGAAAAATTACAGAGGATGTTTGAAGTGTCATTTCTCTCCCGTGCCACTGAGACATTTTCATTTTACAAGCACATTACTGAAGAGGTGATTTTACTTAAGAGATAGTTCTATGCTGTTTTGTTAGAGAGATGTTTTCAAGTCCAGTTATACTGCTAAAGTGACAGATACCATGTACCAATTAAAGAATGTTTTCTGCTGCTTCATTCCGACCTACATGAGTGATACGCATGTGGTATCTCTCCTCCACTCAAAACCTCTTGATGATCTAACTGGCACACTTCCATCACTCATGAGATACTCTCATGAAAAGAGTGCATTTTATAAAAGTCACTGAACTTTATTTATGCTTAATTTTTTTGGAGGTAAAATGAACTGTTTAAACAATAAAGACTTGATCAAGAACTCCTCGACACTTGTAATCAGGTGCAGCAGTCAGAGGAGGGAATCGACAGAGCCTCCCTGTCTCACTCCAGAAATGCTAATTTTCTTCATCTAATTTTGAGGAGAGGCTGCTTTGAGCATGATACAGACTGCTCACCACCAGATTTAGTGGGGTCGCAGTTTTAGCCTTACTTATTACTGAAGAGGTAGCGGGTGTTGGTGTTCGTAACAATAGCACGTATTAAAGGCAAAACAATTAGAATCATCCTGCTCTACAGACTCTCATGTTGCTTCCTAACACCTTTTATTCCAGGAGAAAAAACCCAAAGCAATTGTCCTCTTTAGGTAGAGGCTAAATCCTTTTTTTGGCTGGGCAAAACTGATTTTTATGGAATTGCATAGAAAATAGCACTGTTTTAATATTGGCCTTGCTTTGAATTGTACTTCTTTTATATGTACTCAATACCTTTTTATATTTTGCAGTATTCTTCTAAGTAAAATCTAAGTGAAGTTTTAACTCTAATTGTGAAGCAAGTGCTACAGAAAAAAGAGAAATTTGAAATTTCAATGTCACTATATTTGGTAGATTCACATGAATTGTGGAAAGGGATAGCAAGTCTATAGTTTGTAGCTGCACAAAATTAAGTTTAGTTATATAATGCACATTCCTTGGGTTATCTTGCTTTGAATTTAAAAAATCTTACTGGCTTCTGCTTCTCTTTCTTACAGACTAAGATAACTTTTTGCAGCTTAAATTTTTGAGAATCAGGTAGTTCAGGAGACACATCCTGTAGGGAAAAGCATCTGCCTGCATTCAGTAAGCCAAATGCATACATGCCACAGTGTGCTGTTCTGTAATCTCTCTGCATAGGTCTCGTACAGCTCCACACAGGATTACATGTTGTACATAGTATCGGTATAAAATTCTTAATAAGTTTTAGCAGAGTAATTTTCTATAGCATCAAAGACCTATTGATGCTGGTAATACAAGAGGTGTGTTTCAGTCCTTCCCTGCTTCGCCCTGACCTCTCACATATCGACACACTCCCCTTCAATTACTCCTCTTCCACCCAGATGTATCCCAAGTGAAACTTTTCCAGCCTGTCAGCAGCAAGCACTTGGTGCCTGCCCTCATGCAGCAGCCTGCGTCTGTCCCTTTCCTCCCTTTTCTGCAAAGCCAGTGCACCCCAGCCACCTGCTGCAAACAGCAGAAGTGCTGAGGTCCCAAAAAAGCCTCCATTTTGATTGTAACCCTCCTTGCAGTGCAAAGATAATGAGTAATACTGAAGAGATGTCAGTCTTCAGGTTCCTCTTTTCTTTTGCTGGTGTCATTCATGCCACACAGATGCCTGTGCCGGGCTGCGCCTTGTGCATGTGCTCCCTGTCCTCAAGCGAGCCGCGCATGGCTTGAGCTCTGGGTAAATAACAACTGCTTTCTTCTGCAAAATTAACTTCTGCTGGCCAGCCTAAAGTGTAACCACATTTTCTGCAGTAGGTTGGTATCCCCAGGCACGAGGGATGAACCATTTTCTTCTGTTCCTTAAAATAGCTGTTAGCATCTTCGTGTGTGGCGGGAAAATAATAAAAATTTTCTTAACATCTGTAATATCTAATTGCACTTTTGCCTTCTGCCTCCCAAACAGTTTTGTGCTGAGGTGAACCATGCTGGTGTTTGGGATGGGCTCACCAGGCGTAGCACCACCTCCTACAAAAATATTTATTGATAAAAGGCGTAGATGCAGCATCTGCTATAAAATGCAGTTGTAATTATTTTAGTTGCTATTGCTTTTTCAGTATGCTAGATTACTGCTAAAATCTTCCAAGCAAAACTTTCCAAATTTTGGTACTAAGCCTAAATATCTATATTGTATTTAGAGATTTTAATGAATCTTATGCAATAGCATTTTATCAGCAGTTGTACCCTAATAGTCTTCTTAGGTATCTAAAGATGTACGCACTGGCATTCTGAACCTTATGTTTCCAGGCATTTGTCTCTTGAACTAATACATATTTGCTGCCTTCAAATTAAACAGGAATCAATTTATAATGTGTGTTGTAGCCTAATTATGTATATTGCTTTCTAAAATGCAAGGATTGGAATAAATGTTAATGCTTTAGGTGGGAAAACAGTACAAACATCTTGTGATCTGAATGTATTTATAAATAGTCACACTTCTTATGAAAATGAAATTGAGTAACTGTCAGGCTGCAATTTTTGATTTTTTTTTTTTAAATACTATTAGAAGAGTGACTTATTTAACGCCTCATATAGATCTTTTTATATGTTTGAGCCTTTCTCCATGTGCCTATAACTGATGCTGTCCTGTATTATTCTTTTATACCTTTTGTCTTTGTTTCCTTATTTTATTGCCTATACTTTATGGATGATGAGAATACTAATGAACATATGACACATACCATCATTCACAAGATGAACAGATAGCTTTCTCTCTTTGTCAAATGTTTATGCAGTAAAATGAAAAATTAAACAAACCCAGCATTGACTCCCTTGTAATTTCAGCTTAAATGAAACACCTACTGAGGTTTTGTAGAATTTTCCCATCAGAAATTTTTGAGAGTGCTGGGAGACTATTTTTATATCCAAAGAGTAAAGTTCGAGGTAATTTGCTAGGAAGCACAGAAATTATCTTACAAAATTGTTGTCTAAATTAGTCTAAAAAGTATAAATAGTTTTAAACTTCCATAACAGAAAAAGGAGGTAAGATGTCAAAACACACATTACAGGTTTAATTATAATTTCTGATGGATTCAAAGCCTTATGGCTGTGTTCTGACCACTCCAGTTTAGCCATTCAGCCCGTGCTGCCCGTATTGTGTATTCACGAGTTCCTGCTGGACATCTTCGCAGGAGTGGTTCTGCCGAGCTTCTTGACACCCATTTTCATGCACGGCCTGCTACTTTACGCTGAAATATCTTCTTGTTTTCTGAGCTGCCCGCGGCATTAAAGATGCCTTGAACATGTCAAGTCTCGGTGCGGGTGCGTGTGCGCCCGTGCACGGGCAGGGAGTAGTAGGTGAGTGAACGCGCTCTTGGATGCGCGTGTGCCGCTGTGCAGAAGTGCGGGGCAGCGGCAGCGGCAGCGGCAGGAGCAGGAGCAGGAGCAGCAGGAGCAGCATCCCTGTGCGCGCTCCTGCGGCCGCGCACGGCCCGCACCGGCCCGCGCGGGGCAGGGCGATGCTCCCTCTCCCGCGGGCAGTCCCCGCGATGCTGCGGGGTGGGGAGGGGGGGGTCTCGGCAGTCGGTGACACTAGAGGGCACTGCTTGTCCTCGGTTGCAGCTTCCTTCTGGGACAGCGAGCAGAATTAGGCTGAATTCCGTAATCTTGCTTTAATTAACAATTGAATTCTTATTAAGTAAGTCTAGGCTGTTTAATTCGTTGTTGTTTTCCTTTTTGCCTTATGTTAATATCATGGATGGAGTCGTCAGCACTTGCAAATAAATGCAGAATCAATTGTCCCATACAGTAACAATTTTATAAAAAAAAAACCAACTTGAAATGTTATTCTTGGCAAAGCCAGAAGGCTGAGTTTGCCCAGCGATGGGGTTTAGATCCCTTGCCAGCTGTGCTTCCAGCCAGCAAGTGTGATGCACAGTGTTAGAAATATGTTAGGGAGAGTCTTGACGAGTTAGGGTGATTTATTTCAGCAAAGGTCAAGAGAAAGATAAGCAGATGACAAGAACAGGAAATCTAAAGGGTCCATCTTTGGTATGTGTAAAATGTGTATCATTTACATTACCCTTGGAAAAATGTTTCTCAGTTACAGAACACTAAATCACCTGAATTGTTGCTCCAAGTTCAAATGTTTCTTCCATTTATGAGTTCATTTATTTTGGATGGAAATTATGAAAGAAGTGGAATAATCAGATTAATCGGGCTAATAAAATCAGACATCATTTCAGAAGCATCAGAAAATTAATATGAAATTTAGATGTCAAAACAGTAACAACCGAGCTCAATGACACCAAGCACTGCTGTTAGCTTGCCCTTGTACTCTGCAATTGGCAGAGTGTTGTAAGGAGTGCTGTGTGCTGGCCAAGTCAGGAAATTTTCTTTCCAATGAAATTCCAGCACTCAAGTTCAAGAAATTAAGTCCTGTGGTTTAAAGCATTGTTCATTGCTAAGCAGTGATTCAGGATTGGGCCCTACATGAAATCTTTTTTTTTTTGCTTTGTCTCTCTGGTGTTTAGCCTGAATGTCTTTCTAGTTAAGTGTTGTTGACTTTCAGTGAGTGTGTAAATTTTCTCACACCAAGTATTAATAAATGTGTGGAGTTAACAGCTGGATTGCCTGATCACTGGAAATTACTTGTTAGTCAAGATGATGGCTGTGTGGTGTAACTAAAGCTTTTTCCACGTATAAGTTCTAGATTTAATAAGTTTGAAACATAATGATTGTCTTAAAAAGGATAGATCATTTTTTAATAAACTTCTAAAATACTGTTCTAGCCAGAGCTCATTGCCGTTTAAAAGCAAGCCAGTATAATAATCGGTTGTGATTTGTGCAGAGTGAATTCTAAGTATTGTATTTTAGTCCCGCATAATTGCTTGCAAATGTTAAGGGGATTTTGAACCACTCTAGTTCTGAGCAATCTCTTTGTAAACAGTGAGATGAGTATGTGCATGTCTGAAAATTGCTCGTGGTAGTGACAGCACAATTCCAGAGGATAGTGTAGCATGTTTATTTATATGTAGGTTTCCTAATTATTTCTGTATGGTCATGTAGTAGTCTTGGACGGTCTGGTCGCCCACCCGATGTTTAGTAATAGATCCATCATTTATGAAGA
The DNA here is from genome assembly GCA_013390105.1 of Tichodroma muraria. Classification (NCBI taxonomy): domain Eukaryota; kingdom Metazoa; phylum Chordata; class Aves; order Passeriformes; family Sittidae; genus Tichodroma; species Tichodroma muraria. Next base: position 6,060 of record WAAG01098863.1, read on the forward strand.
GCAAGCATCTCCTAGTTTTGCTTTATCAGTTCATAACCAAAAAGAGATAAAAAAAAGATGTTTAATCAACAAGAGAGCGACTCTTTTTGCATTCACAAAACGGTAATTTGAAATCTTATTTTGTGCGTCCTAATGGTCTATAAGCAGTGAGATGCCAGAACTGCTATAATAGGATTTTCCCAGTCCTAGAAGGATTTTGCTTATGGCTATGAAAAGTTAATTTCAGATCCTGATACACTTGCATTAATTTTTGAGACATTAGCTGAGTGTAGTACAGGGAAGAAAAACACAAACACCACACCACTGTGGTGTAGCTAATTGTTTATTACCTCCAACCAAAGAAGCATCGGTAATGTGCAGGCCACAGTGTCTGCAAATAAAAAGAGGTAGGAAGCTGGCAGAAAAGGTCTCACAGATTTCTTCCTGAGGGTCTTGAGAAAAGAACTGAGGAAGAAAAGGAGAAACAATAGCTTCACCATGTTCTAAAGGTGATACAAATGGATCTTGGCATACTTGGAAGATAATGTTTGTTCATTAAAATACTGTTTGACAATCAAACTACAGAATTACCAAACCTACCTACTTCTGAGTGAGAAAGCACATCTTTGTGGTTATACGATTTATGTATGAGAAACAAATGATTTAGATGCTTCTATGCACCATACTTCAGTAATATGTTTATATTCTGTGGAGTATTTGCTGACAAAAGGAGCATGTTATCTCTTCCTTTGCTAGTAAGGGATCTGTTGACTCCACAGCTATGTAAAAACCTCTCATCAGCACCTATTTTAATCAGCAAGAATTTTACTATAAATCATTATCCAAAAAAAAGCATTGTACTATGCTTTTATACCAATACATTTATTTTGAAATTAATAGGGGAAAATAATACAGAGCTTGTGCTTGAGATGGGCTAATAAGCGTGCCCATGAGACTTTCCTTTTCAAGCACTAAATGAAAGCTTTTGCATTGCTAACAGGCTACAAAAGTTGCTTAGGTAATAAGACTCCTTTTCTCTTATCAGTAAAAAAGAAAAGGGGAGGGATGGGATGGCTCAAGGGATTGGTAATCAGATTACAAAGTCTTTCACTTCTAGGTCACTGGTTCAAATCTGCCCCCTGTTTAGTAGTGACCAAAAGCTGTTCCCATCTGATGGCTTTTCAGTAGCCTTTGTGCAATTCGTGAATGATCTATATCCAATGCCTGGTGAAAATCACTCCTAGCCATTGCTTTGGGAGTCTCAACTCAAACTCTTTAAGTAGGAATAAATGATCTGCTCATGCATTGAAGGGTTTGGTGGGTTTATTTTTCAGAAAATTTTTAATAAATTAATTTTAATTTTAATAAGTTAGCGGAGCAGTGCAGCTGAATTTGCACTATAACAGCTGCTGTGGGCTACAGCTGCCGCCATCACTTCCCACTAGCATTGCTTCATAAAAAGTTGTTACTGGCTTACTTAAGAATTGGACTGATGTGTCTTAATTTGAGCCACATGGTATCATTCCAATCTACTTTCATATTGGACTAGAATAGATAAAACCATAATTGAAAAAAGTGGAGAAATAAAAGAAAATTACTGAATTTCTTCATCTTAGAGGAAACATACTTATCATAGTAAAATTGATTTTGACAGATAGAGTGTGAAAACATTTTAGTTGATGGTTTTAGTGCTGCAGTAATGCTGTGGAAGCTGTGAGACTGCAACTTCAGTGGGTTCTCGTGCTATATGTGGTTTAGACCACTGTGGTGTGCTCAGATAAATGTTAGAATAACTTTATCAATTGAAAACAAAGGAAAACAGAACTACCAGTACCTGAAAAGAAGTCCTTGCGAGTGTTGCCTCTTGCTGGTGCTTACTTTTTGGTAGTTGAATAATGGGCTTATATACTTGGCTCTTGTCAGCATTTTGAAGTGCTATTTTCCTTAAGGTAGGGGAATGCTAGAGGACAGTTGCTATAAAGGGAATGTAATTTCTGGTTCATTAATAGATGAACCTGAACTGAGGACTCTCTGCTAGATGTACATTTCTGTGGAAATAGCTGTGACAGTTTAGAGGTGTGTTTATGTCCATAGGGATGCACACAGCCCATTATAAAAGTATGACTTTTTCCTTAAAACCAGCCAAAGAATTTCTTTTGAGACAGAATGCATACCACATGTATGCTGCAGTAGATTTTTGAAGTAGATTTTTGAAGTAGATTTTTTTTCACGGAACAAGGTATTTCATCAAACCTAAATGATATTTCATCAATAAAAGTCTCACTGAATCAAATGAAACACATCAGCCACCTCCCTCATTACTCACATAAACTTCAGAGTTCGGTCATAACACCTCAACCTGGAAAAATAAAATACATGTGCATGCTAAGCAGAGATTGATGGGTACCAGCAAGTGGAATGCACTTTAGCACAAGGCCAGCACAGGCCAAGCACAAGGCCTTTTCTTTGCTCTCCCAAGCACACATCATCAGATGTTGGGAGTGATCTGCCTAACATGCTTATAGCTTCACATTGAGAACCTAAGCCAGGAGAGTGCTGATAAAATCTGTGTACCACAACACATGCTATTACCCATATTTTGCAAGAATGGCTCTAGTGGGATTTACTGCCTCTATTTTCACATTTGGCTTTCAACAGCCAAGCTAGCTGGCCTGCAGTGCAATGTCATCCCCTCTGGAAACTGCAGCAATTGCAGGAAAAGTAAATCTCAGACAATGTATTTATGATCCAAACCACAACATTCTCTCCTAATGAGACATTGGTATCAGATGTATCAGAGGTCTGTGTACTTGTAGCAGCTGGTATGATATCCCACCAGAAAGCACTGGCTACCCAGCACAAGGCTGTCCCAGCTGCTGCAAGAGCACTGTGTCTCCATGTACTAGCCCCAGGATGTTTTGTGGGCTGCTCATTGTGTTGGGCTTAAGCTTACCTGCACCTGCATCTCTGGCCCCATGTGCCAGAGGGGAGGATGTGGAGTGGGGTCTAAGGTTAGCAGTACAAGAGGTGTAGGCAAAAAAACCTGCCAGCTTCACGGGGGTGTTTGGTCCAGGAGCACAGGTTTGTAAACCAAAGCCATTCATTTCAGAAGTTCACACAAAGGCAGGGGAAAGGGAAGGAAATAATCTGAAAACACTGGCAGCACACCTTTGCTCCCTTTCCACAGGGAGGGCTGGTCTCGTTCTGGTGCTTAGGTGGTATGTTAGAAGTGGGCGGACCCCTGATGGTTCAGCAGAGTAAGGTTTGCCTGTATTTCAAGGTGGTTGTGAGTTTAACCATTAGTTTAGAAAATTATTTGGTTAAACTGAGAAAAGCTCACAGCAAAGCATTTTTCTTACTGTAGCGATGCTTCTTGTGAAGTTTAAGAGGACCCATACAAGCCATAAGTGCATGCCTATATATTGAATTTGGCACTATATGTGTTTCTAAAGTTAAGAACTGATGCCCTCCATTGATACAACCCCTCCCAAAGCATGCAGAAGCCTTCAAGTTGCTGAAGTCTCTGATGAATGGACTTATTTCTTTAAGTATTAGAGATGTGAGTGTGATGTCATCTGCCGAGGAGGACAGACATGCATATTGAAGCTCCCAGAGATGGGAGCTGTGAACTGTTTGGTGTCATGTCAGTTACATGCTGACTTTCAACCAATTGTGTGATAAGCCATATTGCTCATCAGACCCCACTTTGTCTGCATAAGCTAAGGTGTTGGTGGTGCTGTTTGTGAAATAAAGAAATGCAAACTCACCTTGGTGTTTTTCTTCACTGAAAAGGACTTTGGAGGAAAAGGAGCAGAAATAAAGCTTGCAGTTGCTTTCTGGTTTAATGTTGTTTATGAACCTTATGAGATCAGAGCGTCATGGGGAGTATCTTGCTAGTGATGTGCAATGGTTTGGAAATAAACACCAGGGGTGGCTCCAGCTGCCTTTGATCTAACTGAATGGCTATTTTGTATATTCTATTTAACTTACTTTAAAATAAGGCAAAGAGCATTACAGGAGTGCTTCTCTGTGTGCTAGATGCTTAAAGTTCCAACTGTGTGCTCAGGACCAAACAAAAGGAAAATGGTTCTCTTTCAAGGAGGTTATCATTTGGTAGATGTGTAATAAGAAGCAGACAGGAAATGCTGTGGGAAAGAGGGACTGACTTTCTGTCTATCCCATGATTTGAACATTTTAAATTTTTATTGATGGCAGCC
>WAAG01098878.1:0-11789 GCA_013390105.1 Tichodroma muraria
TATAACTATATAACTTGATTTCACTTCATAGAAGTTTATTTATGTTTTTCAAAAATCAGATTAGCAGTATATTTATTGAAAGTCGACTTTATGATCGCAGTAATAGGTTGTATTAGCTGTTAATGCAGTTATAGTTTCGAATTACTTATTCACTGACATGGTTAGACAAGCTTAATGTATGAGTTATTTCCTTCTTCCTTCTTTCACACAATCAAGGATGTTGGATTTGGAAAGGTATTTTTCTGATGTTAGGATAAATGAAGTGTGGAAGGAAATTAAAATGGTAATTTGCACAAATTGGTCCAGATTAAGGTACTGGAATTACTTTGAAGGATATTTTCAAAGCAGATGACTGAACTAAGAACAAAGGACAAATTGTTTTTCACTGAGTAAATTGTTATGGATCTAAAACATAGGAAATCTTTATCTCTAATCAAAACATTTATATAACTGTGGTGTTATTCTCTGTGAAAGACATGAAACATAAATAACTACTAAAGGCAAAATCTGTTAAGAAATGATGCTTACTATCAAATGAGACTTTTTTAACAGGGATTTACTGTATTTTTAGGCGAGTGGCAGAACTTTTTATGTTTGATTTTGAGATCAGTGGCATTCATTTGGATGAAGAAAAGGTAATTTCTGGCTACAATGTATGAACAGAAATTTGTCTGTCTACAAAAGACCAGATAATGAAACATGTGGGACTGAAATCACATGATTCTGGGTCAGTTTGTCCTGTGTGGAGTTTTGTCGCCCTAGAAGTGATTAATTTTGTCTATTTTAAATTACTTCTAAAGGTAGTTTTTAGATAGTTGGTTGTTCTCCCTAGTTTGGTCCTCATCATTCCTTTCTGTTACGAGGAGTTATAAACAAGTTCTTTGGTGTCTGCATCAGATATTTAAAATAGCTACTCAGCTGTCAGAACAACATATTTACAGAGAGGGAAAAGCAGCACTCTGTGCACCTTGATGACAGGTTAATCAAGTGGAGTGTTAGAAGGGATCAGGTGTGTGTCCAGGCACTCCTGGGGTGCTCACAGAACCAGAAGTTGTAAATCTTGTTGAAAATTGAGTATCTGGGCATGGTCTGATTACCTATCTTTTACATACTTTTGCAGTAGTTAGTGGTGGATTTTCCAAACCCAGCAGCTTACACCACGCTTTGTGGTATGGATGCTCTCTGTGTTCATAGTTCATGTCATGTATGAAGTTAATTCCATGTTTATTTGAGTCATCCTCTCCAAATAGATCTGTACAAAAGCTCTTCTACCAGATTGATGCTACAGAGTTAATCTGAAGATCATGGTTTTGATGGTGTTTTGTGACCTAGAAAATGGTTCTAAAATATATTTTACAATTACTTTGTCCAAAGAGCAACCCTGAAACTTCAGCTCTGGGCTTTATGTCTGATTTGACTATGGTGCTTCATCTTCTTTCAGTTACAATTTCACTTATTTTTACATGTTTTCCTCTTCTTCCCCTGCCTATCCCACTTTTCTTGCTTGCTGATCAGTGTTTCTTTTCAATTCTCATTTAAGACTGTAGAAATCCTTCCCTGTTGAAGTTTACTTCTGCTACAAAGAATTTCTGCTTTTTAAAATAAAACTCAAAGATATATTTTCAAGAGAAAGGGTGGGAATGGGAGGACAGAGATCACGTTATGTCATTCTTTGGACTTTAGAAGTTGTCTTGTATCTGTACCATCAGCCTTTGCTTTTTTGAGCTATGAACCCAGAGACAAGTGAGACCATACTCTACTAATGTGAACGAGTTCACTGAAGCGCATCTTGCATGATTGTGTGAAATACTGTGGTGACGATGATAAAACTCTAAGTCACAAACTCCTAAGAGAAGGATTGAAATACTGTAAATAGCTTACAGCTTGCAGAAAACATCACAATACAAACAGGGAAAAGAGAACTTTAATTCTATATCTCTTTAGGATCTCTCTCTCAAAGATTCTTCTTTTTTTTTAGTCAATGTTTTACATAGCAATGTTACAAGCAATAATTAAGTAAATTCTACTTGAATTCCACTATACATTTTCTTACTGCAGAAATATGGACATTTTCTTTGACATTTCAATGTTTTATGAGCATCTGATCTTGTTGACTTGCTCTGCATTATGACTTTGTTGATTCTGTAGGTATAATCTCGAGTGTTGTATTTTCTGCTTCATTTTTGAAAGAGTCCTCTAAGGTTTAAAAACTTTCAGTTCTGCTTGTACTCTGTCTGAAGATACTATTTTATGCTTTATTTTTCTTACAGCGTAAAAAGGCAGTTGACCTCAACGTCAGAATATTGGATTTATGTAACGAATTTCTCATAGGAACTCACATTCCCAACAAGATTGACAAACATGTTTTGCCAGAGCACATTCGGTATAATTTTACAGCTGAAGGCAATTACTTGCGAGTTGCTGGTCTACATGCTGATTGTCCTGATGATCTGGTTTGTATTCCCTGACTTTACTTTGAGATCCTTTATACCAGAAGTGCATATCAGTTATTTGACTTGTTAGTGAGGCAAATGCATGTGGTTTGTGATTATGCTGTTTTTACTAACAAGGAAAAGGTTTTGTAGAGTGTAATAATCAATGGCATATTTGATAGTAGCAGGTATGAAATAACGGCTGTGCAGATCCTGAATGGCTAGAGGAAGAAGAGGGGCAGAATACAGACTCTGGATTTTAGGCAAGCACGCTTCAGTTTACTCAGAGGTGGGATTCCATGAAATGCAATTCTGAAGGGTAAAGGAGCTCAAGAAAAGAAAGCAGGTAGTGCTTGCTAAAGGCAGCATCCTCCGAGCATTTGAGAGTACTGAGATACTCAGTGCATCCTGATCCTTAGAAAGCCAAGCAGATGTATCAGGAACCAGGCTTGACAAGCAGACAACTCTTAACAAAGCTTCATCTCCAAAAGATAGCATACATGGAGTGGAAGCAAGTTCAAGATCCAGGGGAGAAATGTAGAAATACTGCCTCTGTGTGTAGGGATGATGTTGGGAAGGTCGAAGCTCAACTGCAGTTGTGGCTTGGGGGGGACATCAGAAGCAATGAGAGCACTTACCGCTGCATTGGTACTAAAAGTCTGAGCAAGGAAAACATGGACTCAGTGCTGAGTAAAGTGGGTAACAGTGGCAGCAGACAGATAAGGCTGAGATGCTCATTGCTTTCTTTTGCCTCAGTGTTCATCAGTGTCTTTAGTTCAAGGTAGGAGATTACAGTCTGGATTGGTGGGCAACCAGATAGGTAAAAGAACTAATTTCATGATCAGACTCAGAGAGTAGGGGTTGAAATGCACTGTTAAAAAAATGCACTGGTAATGGAAGAACTCTTGCAGGGATCTGTCTTGGGTCCCCTCTTTAACACCTTTATCAGTGATGCAGAGGAAGTGACAGAGGGCTTGCCTACCAGATGTGCAGGAGAGAGCAAATGGGGAGGAACAATCAATACACTTGAAGGTCAGGGCTGACATTCAGAGTGGCCTAAAAGCTGGGATAATGGTTCAGTGGCAGCCTTGTGTAATTCAAAAAGGACAAGAGCAAAATCATACACCTGGAAATGGAGAATCCCTCGTTATAGGACAGGCTGTGACTGCCTGGCTGGGTCTGATCTGTGGCAAAGGTCCAGAGTGTTGGTGAGCAGCAAGCTGAGCATGAGCCAGCAGTGACCCTGGCAGCAAAGGGGCCAGCAGCATCTGGACTTCCCTCAGAGACTGAGGGAAGAGATGATAGCCCCACTCTTCAGTAGTGTCTTCAACAGAGGCCACCAAGATGGGCAGTAACTGGAGTGCTTGCACTGTGAGGAAGGGCGGAGGGATTTGGGCTTGTTCACCCTGTAGCAGAGGTGGTTTGGGGGGACCCTGACAGCACCCTGCCAGTACCTACAGGGATGTCATGGAGAAAATAGAGCCAGGCTCTTCAGCGTGGTGCGTGACAGGAGAACAAGTGTCAGAAGGCACAAGTTGAGATGAGAAATGCCAGTTGGAGAAGTTTTTCCTGCTGATGATACCCAAGCAGTGAAATGGTAAAGTCATGCTGTCTCTCCAATATGTGCAGGGTTTCAGGACCAGACTGGAAAAAGCTTCGTGTGACTTGGTCTTAGGTCGTAGCTGTCTCTGCTTTGTACAAGAGGTTGGATTAGAGACCTAATGAAGTCCCATCCAACCCGAATTATCCTGAAAAAATCTTACTTTAGTTATTGTTAATGTTGTTTGTCTAAAACATAATTAATTTAGAGTTATAATTTTAAATAATTTAGACTTACTGAAATGTGGCAGTGGCTCCCTAGACTTCTAGATACAATTCTAGGATTAGGAGCATATTAAAACATTTCAGGGTTCTTTCTTCACTTATACTATGTAGAGAGAAGCTTTGTTCAGATGAAGGCAAGTGTAAGTTGTTGCTGGATTTCTTGAGCTTATTCCATATGTAGAAAATAAAATTATTTGTGATTGGTTTGTGAAACAAAAGCATTTTATCAAATTTTATGGGTCTCCAGGTAGGTTTTTTTTTCCAGAGTTGTGAAAAGACCCAAACTAACTAAAAAGATGAGACAAGTAGAGTTTGTGGGCAGATGGGCAGACTAATAGTTTTCTACTATAAAAGAAATGAGGTTTTTCCTCTCTTTTCTCTCCCCTGACCCAGTCTCTTTTTCATGTTGGATCCTTCCATAAGCAGACTTAACTGATATGCACAGAACAATTAGGGTTTATTTTCAGATGTTTTAGTGAGTTAAGACAGCCCACAGAGTGGTCTGAAAAGCACAGATGTTGGCAGAAAGAGGGAGGCCGTGGAGGCTGTTGAGGGAGTAGAGAACAGGACCCTTTTTGGCAGTCTTGAGCTGTTAGGCTGTCTCATTGCATTTCCTCATTCCACTTTTAATGGGTAAGAGAGCTGTAAGTGTCAGGCAGTTGTAATTACTATTGTTGAAAGGCTTTAGGCCTTTTCCCAACAATATCAGTGAAATACGGCTGTTATGCCAGATCTACAGTTGCATCACTTGTTTCTGTTAAAAATTACTCTGTAGCAATGTGATTTTTTTTTTTTTTTCTTGTATTAGGTTCGGGAAGCTGCTTACAAGATTTTTCTCCACTCAAATGCTCAGCAGTTGGCGCGTTTGGAGGAATTGCTTGAGAGCCGAAACAGCCTGGCACAGTTGGTTGGCTACAACACCTTTGCTCACAGGGCTCTTCAGGGAACAATGGCCAAAAATCCAGGTATAAGGCATGTGTGGAAGGACATGTTGAGATGTTGAGAAGTCAAATGTATATCGTATGAGGTCAAAGGTTGTTAGTTTCTTTAGCTAAGTTTACACATACTTCTTCCAGTGAAGTGTTTTATTGCAATTACATTTTGCTGTATGCCGTACTCAGTGCTCGCTGTAAATAACTACTCACTGAGGGGGATCTGGTGTTTTGGTTCAGAATTGATGCTCACTCCTTAGATTATAAAGGTGTCAGTATCTCAGCATGTAACAAAGTGAATGTAGTACTAAATGCTCTTGAAATAATGTCGGAGTAGTTTGTTAAAAAATCTAAAGGAATTTTTGTTTGGAATATTCTCATGTAAATTTAACATCCTTTAGGGAAAAATAATTATAATATTTTTTCCTTCCTTCTAGAAACAGTAAGACAATTTCTGGAGAAGCTTTCTGAGCAGTTGTCTAAAAGGTATGTCTTTTTCACTAAGTTTTTTTTTTGACCATACTCTTTATTTCAGTAATAGAGGGACTTGTACACTAATGAGTTAGTCAGTGCTGCTTATTCTGTGCTCTGATGAAACAAAAACCTAGACTTGCCCAAAATTTTGAGAGAAGGCTATTTGCTTAGAATAAATTCTCTGTCTGTGATCAGACAGAATGAACCCAGACCGAATGCAAGAAATGCAGTTAGCAGCAAACAAGAAGACCTAGTTGAAGTGTAGAACACCTGTCCTGGTCTTCTTGCCATATGTACACCTCCATATATTTTCCATCTATAAACAAATTTCCCTGTTTGTTCCTCTTGCCACCCTGAGCTCTACACAGCACAAAACAGTTTCATCACTGGGTGTAAATGTGGTATACTGTAAGAATGAAAATGCTTTGGAGATGTGCAGCCACAGGAAGAGGGACTGAATTTGAAAGTATCTAAATGGCAGAAGCAGAGTGAAAAGGTGTTTCTACTGTTGTATGTGGGCTTGCCATTTTATATAGTACTATAAATCTCTAATGATGGACACTTTGTTAGAATGAAATGTTATCATGTACTGTATCTCACTGCTCAAAAATCTTTCATTAACATTTTCATCATAAAAATATTTTTCAGAACTCAAAAAGACTTTGAAATGATGACAAAGATGAAAACGAAGCTCAACCCCCACAATTCAGTAAGTTACATTTCCATATGTGATTGTTTTGTTTCTCTTTAAAATGGTAGTATAAGGTAATCATGTTCTACAATTAACTCTACTTTAGTGTACAAGATCTAGTAGGATTAGAAACATTCTCTCTTCTGGCTTCAAATGCTTTCTGACTACTTAGTTGCTGTATTAAAACCAAATATTGAGTATGAGAGAACTGTCAGTTTATACAAAGTGATACTGAGATAACCAAAATGTAAAGCAGTGAGAGTGAGTATCACTTTGCTTTGAATTAATTGACTCATTTGAAAAATAAAGGCTGTAGTTTAGGTTAGATTCAAGTCCAGTTTGTATACTACATTGAATGTATGTTAATGCTGTAGATATCTAGATTTATCTTTTTATTTGAACTGAGTGTATTTCTTGATATCTGGTATGAAGTCCTATCATAGTTGAATAAGACCAATCTTTAAGAAATGTTAAAAAAGTTTTCAGGTTATGATATATGATGCTATTTTGGTTTGAGCCCTGTTTCCCATTATGTTTTAAAATTCTGTGACTTGCTGAAACTGCAAAAATACTTGAGTGAAACGAAACTTTAACTTTGGGTTCACTTGTTGTCCATTACTGTAATTAAAAGCTGGAATTCTCTTTCAGATGCTGATGCCATGGGATCACCCCTACTACAGTGGAGTCCTTCGTGCTGAGAGGTAAGCTCCTTATGTTCCTGATTGTAATGTAAATGAGTGTCCTTGCCATAAGGACAAAGGAAGTACTCAATATCAACAGGAGTTTTTTCTTTGAAGGTGTACCTCAATATGAAAAAGTGAATGTATGGTGGGAGAGTTTTGTAACATATTTTAGTTACTGTTGGAATGCCTGTAGAAATTTTTGGCTCCTGTGTTTTTTTGAAGGGAAGTATTTGCACTCTTTGAAGATAAAAGAGGATGAAGCAGTTTCAGAACAGATAGAAGATCCTTATTCTTGTTTTGCTTTTAGTCTTAGCTGAGCTGTAGTACTGTTTAAAAATAAATTTTGAACACTGACTACAATACAACTCCTCTTCATATTTTAACTTCATTATGCTTCTTACCAAATGTGCAACTTCATCCTCTTCTGCAGACTTGAAATAGCAACTTCTTCAGTAAATCTTTACTTCTTATGGATAGAATTCATTCTTATCTCTCTTGCAAAGACTGGGAAATAAATCCTTTGCACAGACTTAAATCTTGCACAGGGCCTTTGTACATAATGAGATGTCAGCCCTGAAAGTTGTAAACCCTGCATGTTGCCTTTATTAGATCAGCAGCAGTGACCTTTTAGGTTCCTGTTGGAAAAGATAATTGAAAGTTGTGCTTCTCTCACTAGGAGGTTTAGAAAAAAATCTTCCTTCACTGCAGGTTTACAGTTTTTTGGTTTTTAAACAAACAGACTGTATGTATCTGATTAAGATAGTAGTTTACTCTGGACCAGAATGCTGTGGTAGTATAGACATGGCATGGAAGGATTGCCAGCAGCTGGCCTGGTTGTTTTCAGAATTGGTGTGTGCCATAAGGGTTAGAGCATTAGGTGTAGAAGGCACTGTGTTTGTTACTTCTGGAGGAGTGTCTTCTGATGCTGACTGTCCTTGGTCTTACTAGTCTTACTGTCCTTCTTAGATCTCATGAAGCTAACCATCTCATAGCTGAGTTGCTGATGATCACAAGTAGATTATTCTGCTCTTTTTGGCGTTAGAAAGAGAAATATTTCCTTTCCTTGGGGTGCTTTGTAAGAAACCCAGTTAAGTTACTTTAAGAATTGCATGGTGGCTTTGTGAAGGGAGAGCTGCAGATAAAACAGACCTAGACATTGGCAGTGTATCTTTGCTATTTTTTTGTATTCAGGCACCAAGTCTGAAAGTTGGACCAGTGTGCAGAGTCTCCTGAATCTATGTAGGGCCTCCTTGATTACAATGCAAGATTGGGGCCCAGTGCTTTTCTCCCTCCAGCTTGGGCAGGACCATTTGTTTCTGGCAGATATACAGGCATCTACAAGACCAGGGAAAAAAGTAGTTTTCCTTTCCGTTGTGTGCAGAGCTGCTTTGCTTTAACACAAGAGTGTAGATCTTTGACGGTCCTGTTTTCTGGATAGTTGTCTATCTTTGGAAAAAGTGTTTGATCTAACTGACTGAACAAGGCTTTACATTTGTTCTGCTCATATTGTGGGCATTTAACAGGGAGGGTACTGGATACTGGGTAATGAGCTCTGAAAAGTAAAACTCCTCAAGGACTGTGCTTTATGAGTGAAACTAGGCAGGAGTCAGTATTCATACAACAACCAGAGGATGGGAATATACCTTGTCATATCTGTGCCCTAAATGCCCTGTTACCCAAGTGGGAATCTCCTATCCTTTATCTTGTATTTGTACTTCTCTTGTTTAACTACCTCCCTTCTTAAATGCCCTGTGGATGCTATGGTATGCTTAGTTCAGCACTTTTGTAACTGGAAGGTGGGAACTGTATCTGTCACACAAACTTTAATGCTTGTCTGGAGTTTAACTTTTGGCTATTTGTTGTTAATCTCTTCCTAACTGAGCCAATTATCTTGTAGTATTAAATTATTCATCTAAAGAAAAGCAATGTTGTTTTCCTTGTTCGATTTTTTTGCCTGGGAAAATGATTGAATGCTTTTAAAAATACATAGTTTTTATTTTTCCTTTATTTGTAAGCTCAATAAATAATTTATTTTTTATTTCTATCCTATTTTATTTTGCATTTTTAATCTTGAAATCACAAAATATGTTTTCAAACAAGATGCACTTAACTGTCATGCATTTCTTCTGGTCTTTGCATATTTATTTTTTCTTGTTCTCCAAGGATTTCTTTATTTTGGAAGAAATTTACTTTTAGCTTTATGTCTTTTACAGAAATGCCATGGTTGGATTTGTAGTAGTGCTGTACACAGCGCATGGCTTATGTATTTGTCTCTCACGTTTTGGGACTTAGTAGTAGTTTGCATGGTGGATTTTTGTATTAGGAATTTATCTTCTGCTTAGTAAAACAGTTTTGTTGAAAGGGAAGCAAATATGTGCTTTTGGATATTCCTTTTGGACTACCGTTGTCACCGTGGTTCCAGCTGAAGTACAGACCCATAGTTTCCTAGGTATTGTCAGGTACATAAGATGCAGATTATCTTTGCAAATGTAGGTATAAAGAAAGAGACTACGAGGATTTACTTCTTGATTAAGTAACTCAGCACTAGGGGGTGCAAGAAATACTAGATGAGACAGTGTGTCTTCTGGAAAATGTTTACTGTTTCCTAGTTTGGCCTATTCAGCCATTCCTCTTTAGTTTTCCAGATTTTGACCAGCTACATCTCAAATGACACTGAAACTCATTACATATTTTTAACGTGTCCATTTTATATTTGTAGCGTGTTGTGTATTTTAAATGTATTTATATATTTTATCTTCTAAATATACATTTAGTCTTTACTGTAACAGGATTAAGGAAACAAATCCTTCTCTAGATTTCTAATAACCAGTTTTGAGAGGTAGCTATTTACTTCTGAAGGATCCAGGATGCCTGGACTGTAGAGTTTTGATGCTGTTTGCAGTCGTGTCGGGTTGGTTTTTGTCGCTGCTCTCCAAGGCGTTGCCGACCGTTGCTGCTGTTCTGTCACTTGAACAGCAGGCGGCGCTCCAGACTCAAGCCACAGAGTTGTGGTTGTTCTGTTTAAACCCGGCCAAAACAATTTTGTTTCTGTCAGCTTTCACCGAGTCTTTTCCCTGGAAACTTGATCCTACTTCAAAAGTGTAAGCCTCCCATTGATGGGAACAGGATATTTTACTTTTTTTTTTTTTCCCCAGACTATGTTAAGTAGCCTCTCTGGCTTTAAACCTACTCTTAAGACGGTGTAATGTTTTTGTAGCTATAGTTTAAGAGGCAGGGAAAATACATGTCAGTAGAAATGTACTTTTAAGAGAAACAGGAGACAAAAGTCTGAAATTCATGGTAGTAGTATCTTAAAAGAAGATAGAGTAATTAGGAGAACCTCAAGAATTTTGGCAGGCTAAGGATAATAAACCAGTGGATGCTAGAACTTGCTTCAGCATATAACAAGTAAGAAGATGTCTAATATGTATATTATAAAAATAATAATGTTGCATTTTAGTGCAGACAAGTCCACAGATATTAATTAAATTGCATTACCTCTCAGTAAGTGCAGATGTAATTCTCAAGGCCCTGATCTTGCAAAGATGTGGTAGTCCTGCTGACTTCTTCTAGGTCAGAGAAAAAACCAAAACAAAACAGAAAGTCACCCCAAAATGCTGTGAGAGACTTTTTGAGGTCAGCCATTTGCCTTGAAGGTAGGGTTGTCTGTGCTTACTCACTTCTGACAGAGGTGCAGAACTGCTCTTGAGAACCATCAGCAGTGAACTTTGTGTATTTGGTATTAACTCCTGTTTCCTTAACCTGTGGTTCTTGACAGGCTGGGTTGACTTCACTGGCTATAATTCACTGTTAGGATTTTTGCCAAAATGTCCCAGATTTTATTCAAGTTGAAGCTGGGATGTGCTTGCTCTGTGCTAGTCCCTTTCTTTGGGACTGCAGAAGGAACTAATCCCAGCCTTAAGGATGACAGATCAATGCAAAAATAAGTTTCCTGATGTGTAGGAAAGAGAAGCCACCACGACAGCTGCAGGCATTTTGGATCTTGGGATTCCATCTTAGCAGAAATTAGTAATAAATCACCTCCTTTCCTTGTTGGGGCTGTACATATGTTGCTGGCTTCAGGGGAAGGTGGGTGCTACTTCTGTGTTTTTTCAGAGTGGTAAGTTCAGTACCAAGGTATGAAAATGTGACTGGATGTTTCACAAGTTCCTAAAAGCTGCAGCTAATATTGAGGTTTGCAAGTTACTACTAAGGAAACTTGTTCACGGCTGCTTTTTGTAAAATTATTTTTAGGTTTTTGAAAGACTGTACTCTTTTGGGAGTGCCATGTGGAAGAATAGCCCAGACCCTTTGCAGAGCATGTGAGAAAACTGCCACTCTGTTCAATTTGAAAGCTGAAGTGCAAAGCAATGCAAAATGTAACTAGGAAATGTTTCAACCCAAGTCCTCAGAGAAAAGGAGAACTTTCTGTAACGAAGTATTTATAAGAAAGGGGAGGAATGCCTTCTGCTAAATCAACTAATGTAGGTATAGAAAGTCCACTTTTAACTCACCAGTCACTATAGCTGGTGGATTAAGCTTTTTGGAGGGAAATCTGAAAGTTATTGAAAAACATTGCTGTGAAGCAGAATTCAACTTTCAAGAATTATTCGTTTGTTCAAAATATTGTGGAAGAACAAAGAAATTGTTGACTTGAAAGCTAAGTCAAATCTAAAAGTTGCGTGCAGTGTTGATACCAATATTCCAATTTACCCCCTGACTTCCTCCAAAATATTCTAGGAAGTACAATTAA
>WAAG01098926.1:0-11166 GCA_013390105.1 Tichodroma muraria
TCATCATCTTCTTCTTCTTCTTCGTAGTAACTGCAAACGCTCTTTCGTCGTTTAGCTTCTTCTACAGTAATGATCTGTGGCAAGAGAAAGTGTCCAATTTAAAGCACAGCTCTTACACCATCAATCCTCTGTTGAAGCCAATTCATTACTCCTCAGCTGTCATACTGTTTGGAGAAAGAAAAGGGGAAGCAACGAGGCCTAGCTACAAAACAAACAGGAAACCTTAAACCGTCTTTTCCTTCCTATCCTGCTCCAAGATAAGACCACAGTGGTCTTATCTTGGAGCAGGAATCTCAGGATGCAGCTGCAGAGCCCACTGTGCTCTGCTATGCACCTCGATGCCAATAAGGCTTCCAAATGGCTTTCACCTTACACAAGGATCAAGTTTTGCATGATTCCTCCACGCCTTCCCGATCACTGCTGGAACTTGCAGAAGCTGTCAACAATCCAGACAATGGAGAAGAGATGCCTGGAGGTCCTACACACACCTGCCCCTCAGGCGAGAAAGCAAATGCACTAGACTGACTCCAGGTGTGGATTTAACCACACAACAAAGCACGGAAGTTTTGCATGACGACCAGGGCTGGTGAGGAGCTCACACAGCCCTAATACCCTCAGTCACACGGGCATCCCCAGTGGGGTGAGAGCTACACATCTGGGCACTGGCACTCCAGTGCAGGATCAGGAAAAGAGAAGAAGGCAGGATCACAAGGCAAAATCCAGCCTGCAGAACAAACACTGCTATGTGTCCCTGCACACCTGAGCAGTTACAGGTATTCCTGCCCAGGATACTGCAAGAGCCCTACGCTTCATCCTGTCCCTCAAACCTCTCCTTCTGAGACTGCAGATAATCCTGTGCTGGAAAATTTTTCATATGGTCAATTTCAGGAAAAGTTTGCACTGCAAAATGAGGGTAATTAAAAATAAAAAAAACGCCCACAACAAACTGTTCAAAGAAAACAATCTTTTTACTTGTATCATTGTTCTTTTTTCACCTTCTGAGTGGTTTGCCCTCCCTCCTCATCTCCCAGACCATTATTGTACATATATATTTTTTTAATTAACACCTTTTAGACCTTAAATCAAAAGTACACAACTCCCCTTTTGAGGAATTTTCCTTTCTTTTAGGAATAGTCTCCCCCCCAGGTGTTGGGGAAAAGTATCAGCCAACAGCAAATCAGCCAAGAGGTATCTGTATTAAAATACAACCAAACTCACTTAGGCAACCAGAGAAAACCTATCAACACAGTTGTAAATTGTAAACTGACTCCAGAGACAGACAAGTCCCCCTCCTCTTCTCTGCATACACATTTATTCAGTCTCTGAACTGCACGTGTGAATGAAGTTTAGTCAACAACTGCAGAAAGAGGCATCTGCAAGATCAGGTCTTTATAGACCACACAAAAGCAGAAATGGATGAAAAGAATCGACCACTACAGAAACCAGATCTACAAAGTCTTTAAAAGATTTTATAGGGCTGAGAAAGGAAGCTACCTGAGGTGAAAATGTCTCCCACCTGAGTACAGAGCACTTTTATTACTAGGACAGAAGTTCCATCATCTGATCCACACTGTTCAAATGGGAAACAATTCAACGTACCTCCACAAAAGGTTCCTCCTGGTCTGGTCTGGCACAGTAAATAATTCGAATATTCAAAGGCATTTGTCTCTGTTTCATCATCCAGCAGTTTCTTTTCAGTACCCACTACTCTACCCCTGCTCTAGTGGCAAGAGTTCGCAGCCGCAAGAGTGACAGACAGCTACTGGCCATGGCATGCTGTGATAAAATTGCTTATATGCTTCTCCACAATTACAGTTTCTGTTTCCCCGCAAGGGAGAGTGAAACTTTCACAGTCATCATGCCCAAATTTGGACTTTATTCATGAGAGATTTCCTGGCAGACCTACTTTAATTGGTGAAGCTGGAATATATTACAAATAAAAGAGACACACCTTTAAAAGCTGTTTCCAGCTTTTCTTCCTTTCAATAAATATCTAAATAAAACAATGAGACAAGCTCTCAGTGTGGCCAGATCTGTCCTACATCTGTCTTCAGATCCACTGACTCTCCTTCATCGTGGTTTTATGAAAATGGCATGAAAATAACTGAACAGTGAAATCTAGAGCAATGTATGACTGCATTCAGCTCTAAGCAAAACAGTGAAGGCTTTTTATTTATCTTTCAGCTCACAAAGTACCAACACTGAGAAGCTACAAAACTTTAAAAATATTAGCTCCTTGGGAATAGAGGTTGCTACATTTCAAATGACAAAGTCCCACTTTCAAACTCCATTTTTCAACAGAACATACTGATTGTTCTGTGAAGATAAAAATGCTCAAAAAAAAAAGAGTAGTAGAATTTAAAGAAAACAAGGTTAAGTTTAAGACGAATAATCAGATAACTTTTTAAATCACCGTCAAGGTATTTCCCACTTAGGAATTTATGTGTCAGTTTCATTTATCCCATATCCTTAGCACAGAAAGTGTTTGAGTGTTAAGAAATATGATTTTTAGAAATGTGTGCAAGTTTATTTCCTTTAGAAACTAGGCTTTGTGTGCAGAAGAAAGAGATAACAAGCACAGGCATGCCAAGTGGTTAAAACAGATTGCAGAAGACCACACATGAAAAAGCCAAAGTCCAATGATAAACTTATCCCACTTACACCCAATATTCAAACAGTACAGCTGTGTGCCCCAGAGAAGCAAGGGTCTGGCATGTCAGCAGACACCAAACCATTTCAACCGGCACACAGGAGTCTGGGTTGATGTTTACATGCATATATGCATTTTGAAGATTTTATTTGTAGCATATAAATACATTAGGAATTTAGCAATGCTGACCACATATGCCTGTATAGCTTTGCAAAAGACTAGTATCACATGGTCAAAATATTTACCCAACTTCTGCTGGTTGCACACCAGAGAGCTCCCAGTTGTTTACCTGCTCTTTCTAGGGAGAGAAGAAATGAAGACTGAAGGAATATGAATACGTTTGTGAGAAAGATACAAGCCTTGAGGAGTCCTCTATATGAAGCAGTAACTGTTATAAAGAAACACCATAAAAACCCTCAAAAGAACAACTGCTGAGATTCTTAGCAAAGGATGCACACTTGATAGGCACATGCTTCATGTAAAGGCAGAAAGCACTCACCTCCCAGCTTTTAGTAGTGGGCTCACTAAAGAAGTTGTCAATCATATCAAGCTCCTCCTTTTCTACCACAACAAAACCTTGCTCTTTGGCATCTTTTCCATATATTTCTGGTGACCACTGAACAAAAAATGTGTACAAGTGATCCACTCTGCAAAAAGAAGAGGAGGAGACAACCATTGCTCAGTGGTCCATGAACCCAACACTGTCATGTAGCACAGAGGTTTTACCCAATGCCAAATCAGGGACAACTACACAAACAGGATACCCGAGTACCTCCACCCTCCCATACCACACAAGGCAACAGCTCCCTCCACCTGGCAGCCTGAACCACTTCAAGGTTTCTCTGCTTTCACTTCCCACAATGTATTTTTCTCCTCCCTTTGCTATGTGCAAAGCCAAAGCATCATGGCAAAGCAATGTGGCTTGTCCAGTCCCACACAATTCACATTAAGAAGTAAAATTGATTGATATTAGGTCATAGTCACAAAAGGTAACTGTAAAACAGTCACTTTACCCATTTAGTTTGACCTCCAGCATGAAACAAACAATGAGATCACCAGTGAAGTCTACACTACAGTTTTAGCTGCCCTTTAAAAGTTACAGAGGCTAACCACAAAACAATCTTCATTCTCTTAGCATTAGGAAAATAAGTTGTTACCGACAACTTTGCTAATGATATACTACCAGCAGCACATGCTCTTCCATAAATGTAGTCAGCTCTCAGCCACTGTCTTTAAAAAGATATTCCTTGACAACATCCCTAACAAACAGTGAAACAATTTCTGAAGAAAGAATTTATGTATTAAGTTAAAACGAACACATGCAATTTCAAACAGGAATACAACAGTGGATCCACTTTACAACAAGCTGAATTGCCAACAAAAAAATCAGACCCAGAGTAAAGAGGGCAGATAGAAAGATAGTAAGTGCTTATGACACTGGATCTTTTTCCAGCTTTTCACCAGAAAGTTATGTCCAGCAACTCTCAGATCAGTAGAAAACAGAAAAAGCCTTTCAGAAATTTAGACATTTCCCCCCCATATTTCAAGTTACTTGGATTTATATGTATGCACAAATAATCTTAAAATACCCTGTCAGCACTGTTATAATTTGTTTGGGTCACTAGCAAAATTCCAGATTTTTTCAAATGAATTGACAAAAATAATAAAGTATTTACTTTGCTTCATCATGGAAATAATGAAAAAGGAATAAATTATCATTGCTCACAGAGGTTTCAGGAAAAGCAGTCTGATTAGCTCTTTGCTAATTAATCTGCGCTTTAACTGAAAGAGGCAACTGACTTGAGCACTGTGTATTTTACGTACAGTAGTTCTACTCTGGAAAGCTAACTACTTAATTCCTACAAATCCCCAGGAAAGGACAATAAAAGTAGTGGTTCCTGCTGTCTGGCTAGGATCAGTTTGAAAGCACGTTTATGCAGGTGGATGAAGGAGAGCAGCACACTCGTATCTCAGAATCACAGAATGTATTTATGTTATAAACCACGTCTGGAAATCATCTAGGCCAGCTCCTGCTTATGCAGAGCTAACTTCCACGTTAGAGAAGTTGCACATTCTTGTCCATTTGAGTTGGAAAATCTCCAACAGTGATTCTACAAGTTCTTCATGCATAGCCAGTTTCCTGTTTTTTTTTTTTCTCTTTTATCTCATCACCATTTCCTCCGAAGCATGCAGCATGTGATCTGAGAAGGGTCTGGTGCCATTCTACGTTTTCTGTTTCTTGTCCCCTCCCCTCCATTTTTTAACCAAGTACCTAAAAGGAAGAGGGGCATAATGACCACCCAAATTGTTTGGCTGTACCCTTAACTGAGTCAGCAAGAAGCCAAGCCTTCATTACTGCAAGGACACACCACTGCCATGTTGAGTTTGCTGTCAACTTCCCCAACTCCTTTTCAGCAGAGCTACTCCCCAGGCTGCCTGTCCCCACCTACTGGTGCAGGAACTGCTCCATCCCAGGTGCACAACTTTTGCATTTGCTTTTTCTGAACTTCCTGACATTTCTGTCAGCCTGTTGTGTTGAGGCCCCTCTGAACAGTAGCCATACCCTCCAATTATGAGCACTCTCCAAATTTTGTGTCATTCTCCAAAACGACAAAGGTGTGTTCTGTCTCAATGTCCATGTCACCAGTGAAGGCATTAAGCAGTGTCAGTCCCCAAAAACACCACTTGTACCTCACTGCCACTCAGACCAGCTACCAACCCTTTCAGCCCAATGGTTCAGTCAACTTTACAGCTACCTGAAGCCTACCTGTCCAGGTCATATCTTTCCAATTTGGCTACAAGGATACTAGGGAAGATTGTGTTGAAAATCTTAGTAATGTGATGGTAAAACAACAATCCTTTGCTCTCTCCTTGCTCAAGGGGCTAGCAGTCTCAAACAGAAAAGTTATTTGGTTAGTAGAAAAGCAATCTGCCCTTGGTAAATGTATGACAGCTGATCTTGATCACTTCCTTCCCTCTGTGTGCTTGGAAACGGTGTCTATAAGGACTTGCTTCCCAGGGACTGAGGTGAAGCTGACTGCCCTGTGCTCCCACAGATACTTCCTCGATTTTTCTGACAACGGTTGCAGCATTTGTCTTTCCAATTATTAAGGAACACTCCTGGTGAACACGACCTTTCAAAAGATGTTAGAAACCAGCTTTGTAATAACATCAACCAACTTCCTCAATATCCTCAGAATGTTTCCTGTCAGGCCCCATGGACTTGTATATGCTCAGTTTATTTAAGGAGTACATAACTAAGTTTTCCTCTGCAATGGACAGTTGATAAATAAATCCTGACAGCCCAGATTTAAGCAGCAGCAGCATAAAGTAGAAATAGGTGATTACACAGGTGATGTCATTCTGAAAAGGGATGCTCTGCACTGTAGCAAAATTGTAACATTATGCTACAGTGGTATTTCCAAGCTACCAAACTGAAAACATTTGAACCAATTTTTAATTGAAGAAAAAAACACTTCTTGAGGAACTTTTTTACAGCCAACTTGACAGCTGTGAGAAAATTTTACTAGAACTCAATAGCTGTTTTGGTGATCACATGCTTATGAGTGTATCATGCACTAAAAGAGAGACAACAATAAAACAAAATACTTGGAAAGAGACAACTATAGAAACCTATAGTTAGTAACTCCATGAAGAAAATATTCCAGAGG
This sequence comes from Tichodroma muraria, assembly GCA_013390105.1. Taxonomy (NCBI): domain Eukaryota; kingdom Metazoa; phylum Chordata; class Aves; order Passeriformes; family Sittidae; genus Tichodroma; species Tichodroma muraria. The sequence goes on from WAAG01098926.1 coordinate 6,322, forward strand.
CTCTAAGTCCAACCACTGCTCCTGGCCCAGAGAAAGACATTAATCCAGAGGGATCCTATGACTTTGTTATAAATGTGCTTGACTAAATGATGAGTCTTCAGATCTTGAGGGCTGAGATACTGTAAGCCCTCATATGCTTTTATGAGCTTATAGAGACTTCTGTGAGCCCTCATTATAAAACATTAAGCTATATATACAAACAGATTTTCATAAATTTCCTCTGTACAGTTTGATATCTTATTATCAGGAGTCTAGGAGTATTCTCCTTATAAAAGGATAATTCAAAAGGATTCTAAATCTTGCAAAAAAGTAGATCACTCTCAGCAGCACGATCTCAGTGCACTGTCTTCTACACCAGCTCCAGTGAAAATTATACATTCATAAACCAAACCTGTTTGCAAACTTTACACTGTGGAAAATTAAAAATATTTACTTATTGACTGAGGAACTACTCAATGCTATTATTTACAAACAAAGGAAATTCTGCATTACTATCTGTCTTGGTACAACGTGTTTTCCTGTAAAAGGTCTTGAGGAAATGTGTGTTCTAATTACTGAACTACTACTACTCAAAGTCCACTAGGGTGAGAAACCTACATACCATTTAAACATAAATCCACGTAGTAAGAGCACACACAGACTTACCCTCTAATACTGTAAGCTATACCCATTGCCAAACTTCCCAGCAAAATAGTCAATCTCTATTTGAGTCCAAAAGCATGGGTGCTCCTCTGCTCAGCTGAACCTGGCAAGAAGCTGCCCTAGACTGAGTAATCTGTATATAAGGCAACTCAAGATGCCCAGCACTCCCTGTGCGTGCTGAGGTGAGCAGTGCTGTGACCAAGCAGGCAGCACAAAGCAGTGCTGCAGTCACTGATTAACTCAGCCACACCGTGCTGGTCACGGGCGACGCGTTCCAGGGAAGGGAAGGGAGTGGACCTGGGAAGGCACGCATGGAGAGAGAACACCTACAGCAGCCACAAAAGGCAAATGAGACAGAAGATTTAGTGCCTTTATAAAGAATATCAGCCTAAAAGTCTTCTTTCTGCATTAATAAAGTTTCCAGAGGCTTCCAACAACAACAACAAAAAAAAAGTAAAAGTACTGGGCCCAGAAAGTAGCTGCAACCTGCACATGGAAGAGCAGCTCTGCTGGGAGCTGTGGGCTATGGGACCAGGCTGAAACTGGAGCCATTTTCACCACTGATGGCAGAAACTGTTTTTAACAGCAAATACTATCACTATGCAAAAAATTTAACTAAAAGCAAATCAGCAGAAGACTTAACTTACACTAAATATAGACATGCAGACCAATTTTTTCACAATCTCGCTCCAAGTTGTTTGGACAGATTTTTTTATTTTTTTGGACTTTTTTTCTTTTTAATTACTACAGAACATTAAGACGCTGCATTAAAACATGCAGAACATTAAAACTACTGTGACTGGACTGGAAAAAGTGTTTTATTTATGCTGCTTTGTGGCCAACAATATGAGAGTGGGATTCTTGATATTTTTACACATGAATATAAATTGCATTCCAAGTAGTTTTAAACTTAGTAAGTTATCTCATATTTTGTCTAAAATACGTGGCAAAGCTATCCCAAACAACCTACTGTTCATGGCACTCTCAAGATGCAACACTTATGTTTATATTCTACACAATACTGATGCAAGAATATCCCCAGGAGGTAGGAAGTGTTGTGTTTTGCTTTGGGAAAGCATCCAAGAGCTTGGAGAAAACACTGTCTTGTTCAAGAGGCAAAGACATGCCTGGCATTAATACAAAGGAGTGGGTCTCGCATTTAATTTCTGCTCCAAGTTCTACTTGATCTGTCATGCAATTCTGGGGTGTTAAACCAGGCATGAATAGCACCAAAAAGACCCAAACTTACAACCAGTGATTCACTACTACTTTTGATCAAGATCCAAACAGCAGCCCTAACATCAAAGATCTGGTCTGTCAGCCAGCATGGCCAGGTGCTGCTGCAGCAGCTCACTGCGGAAGTTACTTTTTTCTCGTTATAAGAACTGAAGTACAAAACAGTTGTCAACACTTCAGTTTATATATGGATGAGGTCTGCTCACCATTAAGAAAGTTTCTGCTACTAAAAGGACAAGTAGAAAATCTGTTTTCCAAGTCTGTGGCTAGAAGCTTGATAGATTTACCTATTGCACAGAGCAGTGATTAGAGATGACCTCAGTTCAGCAGCTTTATTCACTGTTAGCTGCACTATCCCCAAAGCACTAATTGACCTTGTGTTGTATTACAGCATCACTCCAACTCCTTGAAGTATTTACTCAAACTTCAACCTAGAATTTTCTGAACCCACCCTTATGCAATCCCTGAGGAGCCAAGGACTGGGATCCACAGATAGCAAGCAAACCAAAAGCTATCCAGCTACTCTCCCAAGGACCACATTCCAACTGGATTAAACCTCTCTCTCTCCTCCAGGAACAGTTCTGGGACAACAACTTCCACACTACTACAGACAATCAAAACACTCCTTTTTAAACCACAAAAAATATAAACACTTAAATCAACACACATGCTACATATTTGAAATTAGAATTATTAAATAAAAATTATTTTTAAAAAATTGACTGCATCTGAAAGAGACACCTCTGAGATGGATCACAAGTTCAGATTCCTCCTTCCTGGTATCTAATTTACCAGAATCACTGATTTTGATTCATCAACAGACCAGAGGATTGCTCTAGCTGCCTTCTGTCAAGAAAAGGATCCCATATTTGATTCTTCACAGTCAGTGAAAATTCATAGGTGATTTATGCGGAAACTCACAGACCTCCACTTCTCCAGTTTGTTGGTTTGCTTTTTTCTAGAGTACTATTTATGCATTAATACACACCTACAGGAAAATATTTATGTTCCTCAATTTTACTGCAAAGGGACTGTTTTTAATGGGACAAAAGACAGAAATCCTCACACCTGTTTAGTTAGGAGTGTTTCCCTTTTCCCACATGATGCCCTTTGCTCATGTGAAATACCTTTTTTAGCACTGACACCTCAGTGGATTCCGTGCCCCTCCAGCCACTGCTCCCTTTCCCTCACTTCCTAGACTACAGCTGAAACCCCGATCATCTCCCAGTTCTTTTATCATATGTTAGCTGCACGTATATCCCTCTTTCCATCTTCAAGTGTCACCTGAGCCCTTTTTCCTTCCCACTGAGACCAGCAACAAACACTGGCATGCAATGAAATGAGTGCACCCCTCAGCATCCCTGCTGCACTTCACATCTTGGACCATGTAGGTAATGTAAGATTCAGCTCTAGAAAGCACTACACATTTAAAAAGTAACAGACGCTCTTTACGCTAACAGAAGTGCAGCTTACCTTTCCCGAGGAACAGCAAACCAGTACTCTGGTTGCTTTATCTTTTTACTGTACTGTTGAGACATGGTCGTGCTCTGAGACACAAAGGACTTCCTCATGGGCTTGCCTACTTTAATGCACAGAAACATTGGAGGAGTCTTGCTCTTCTCCTCTTTTGAAGGAAGCATATCTGAACAAGACACAAGAGAAACGATCTGCTTACAGGAAAGTACTGCAGCTGATAAAACATGTGACAAAGATTAATAATCTTGTGCAAAGGAATACTCAAGAGGCAGCACACACAGAATTACACTTGACTTCCACAGCACAACTGGCTTAGCGAAACCACGTTTATCTAAAACTGAGGCCATTTATTCCCGTTTTGTCACAGCCTGTATCCCCCTCAGCTGTACAGCTATGTACAGAACAGCCCTGTAAAGAAATAGTTAAGATGACCAGGCTGGGTGCTGCCTGCAACACGAAGCAGGCAAATAAAGGGGACATGTCAGGGTCCAGAAAACCCATCCAGGCTGAAGGGTAATCCTGTATGCACAAAACACACACACACACAGCCCAATCAGTTTATCAACTCTGTCAGTCACACAGCCATACAAGCACCTTTTATCTGCACAAGACAGGGCCAAGCCTAAAAGCAATTAAAGCTCCTTAAATTGCTAGTGTGTCAAAAAAACCTCCTTATTAAACTATAGCCTCAATCACACCGAAGTTGCCTTCTTTGTTTTAGGTATACACATACGGCCAAAATACCACCAGAAAGATAGAAACCCTTACCAAAAAAAGGGAAAAGCATTTTAAGAACAACTGTTCTTAAAATAAAAACTTCCACTTTAATCATCCCCCATCGCCTGATGTGACTCAAGGCTATGTCCACTGGTTCATTACATGACCCAGAGAGGAGCATCAGTGCTCCAGGACAGACTAGTGCTTAGAGGCACTGGGCTGCCATAGAAATGGTCATATGCGTGCACGTGCTCTAAACAGAGATTTCATTTTGGCATGTGCTTTCCTGGAACAGCCTGAATTATTTCTGATGACACAATGACCATTCAGGAGAAAAGTGATCACTCAGTAGGACTATATATGTATTCCTATTTATCACTTCTTTAAGGGTTTCCATAGCATGAGAGACACCAGACACATGCAAATATTGTCGAGAATACTTTGGTGCCCCTTTCACAGCAGTGTTCTACTACCTTGGATACTATCAGAAACAAAACTGTCAGACTTCAGTGAGGCAACAGTGGTTACCAATACGGAGTGGCACATCCTAGGCCATGAAGTGCCCCTGCCAATACTGAAACTGGATGGCATTTCACTATCCTTGAAGCCAGCAAACAGAAGTAAAGATTATATAAGCAGTGATTACTGAATGTGGAAAGAGCACACAAGCTACTTATCAAACTATAAGCTTAGAAAATTTGAAGATAGTAGGTAATATAAAATTGAAATACACGAAGAGTAAAAAAGAAACCAGGTATTACAGAAAGAAGAAAT
>WAAG01098996.1:0-10595 GCA_013390105.1 Tichodroma muraria
CACCGGGGGCTCGCTCACGGACACACCACCCCTAGGGCCGCAGCAGCCCGCGGTCCTCCTCGCCCTGCGCGAGAGGGCTGCGCTCACCCAGGTCGGCGATGCAGCACTGCCCGTTCTTCTTGACCAGGATGTTCTTGCTCTTGAGGTCGCGGTGGGAGATGGCCGGCTTGCCCTGCGTGCCGAAGATCTCGATGTGCAGGTGCGCCAGGCCGCTGGCGATGGACAGCACGATGCGCAGGCAGCTCACCGTGTCCAGCGTGGTCAGCTGCAGGTAGTCGTACAGAGAGCCCATCTCGTGGTAGTGTGTGATCAGCCACAGCTGCGTGCTGGAGTTCCTGGAAGTCATATCAGATGCAATAAAACCTAGAGGGAGAGGAAGGAGGTGAAACAAGAAAATGAACTGACAGAGCTCCTTCAAGACTCCCTGAGAGAAGCAGCTCAGCTGGTCAGAGAAGGGTGCTGGTAATGCCAGGGTTGTGGATTTGGCCCCATACAGGCCATCCACTCAGGAGCTGGACTCGATGATCCTTGGGGGTTCCTTCCAGCTCTGAATATTCTGCAATAAGGTGAGTCAGTACTGCTGGCCCCTCTTGCAATGCACAACTTATTTAATTACAACTGCACTGCAGATGACTGCAGGTACCGCTGTGATGGAAACAAAGCCAACAAATGCTGGAACTCGAACTCACATCTATTCACAAGAACCCATTTATATATTTGTCAGTCACACCAAAAAATTACTTGCTAGGACCACACACTTCAAAAATATTTTCCCTTCTTTTGGAAGGACTTGGGGGTGGGGAAGTTCTCAGTCACACAGAAAGACCCCAAGTCTGTAGCATATTTGCTGCTGCCCACTTGAGAGGGTCGCACTGGAAAGCAGAAACACCACAAACATCAAGACATGAACAACCAATTCAATTTTTAAAGCCCATAGGCAGCCAGTGCAGGCTGCTGAGAAAAGGGTTAAATGTGTAGCCCAACCAAAATGATCTTCTATGAAGAAACAGAGAAAATTTTCTGTTCAAAACTCACGAACCTCAAGAACTGCCTTCAAAAATGTCATGTCTTTAAACTGAGCCCCAGATTCAGGGGAAGCTCCCTTCCTGTCACCTCTGCATATATCCACATAGTGACCTCAGCAGCTTTAGCTGGGAACAACAAAAGTTTTATTCCCAATTCAAAGGAACAAATCATGTTTATGAAAAGCTCACATACATTTGTCAGAAAGAACACCCACTGCTTTCTCTCCTAAAGTCAGACTTGTGAACAATGTGACATTTCTGTAATCTGTGATATTGTTTAATATTGCATCTAAAAAAAGTCTCTAAAATAGCCAACAAATTTGACAGTTATCAAGAAAGACTAAACACAGGCAGAGCACCAGGGGAAATATGCAATGTAATTTCAGCCAAGTCACTTGCTCTCTTGGGAAGTTCAATAATTCACATTTCAGGAGGCCACCAAATTATTTTTGTAGTTACAAAGGAACTGCTTCAGGAAACGCACAAATGTCTAGCAGGGTGAGCTAGAGAGCCAGGGAACATTCTCTGACAGGAAGCAAGAATAAGGAGCCGAAGGAAAACTGATTGAAGACAGATTTTGGGTGAGGCAGTGTCAGCACTCAGAAAATGTGCTGCTGCTTTTATTTGCAGAGGTAGCACACCAGGGACAGAAGGGCACGTCTATTAGGAATCAAAGGGCTGCTTAAACCTCAAACATGGGCCAACACAACAAAGCCACTTTCCCAGTTCTCAGAACCAAGCACATGAGGTATGAGTGATGCACAAGGTTCATTTACTTTCCTATTTACAGGGAAAAAGACATCATGCATCTATAGCTGAAGTTCAAACACCGAAAGAGCTTACTCTCACCCTGAGGAGAACAGTTAAACAGAAGAGAATAGTGGATTCATATTGCACTTTACTTAGCCATAAGGAAAAGTATTCAAATCCCTAAATCTCATTATTATAGAGTCCTCCCCACCTTTTCTCCCTCCATTTCTGCAGGAAAACTAAGATTACAACTCAACACAGATCCACCAGAACTTCCCCTGACACCCTGACAGGACTCTGCATTGAGAGCTGCAGGAGCCAGTCCCTTCCACAGGGGTCTGTGGCACCTCCACAGTTTTCTGTGTGCTCAGCTGCCAACACCTGATTCATCTGGTTGATTAACTGCTTCCTGCTGGAATATTGCAGAGCAAGGAGTCACAGCTGCTGTGACACACTCCCCATTTGAGACTCAGCCCCTCCTGGAAGTCTCTCCCTGAACATTTCTTCAGCTATTTACCACAACACAAGGACCTCGAGACTGTGAGCTGCCTGGCGAGCGTGCAGTGCTACACAGGTGACCTGTCCAGGTAACTCACCTTTACACCAGACACACCAGGATACAGAATGTGCTAGTCCTACTTACCTAAAATATTCTCATGCCGCAGCAGTACAGTGTTGTACAGCTCAGTTTCCCTGAACCATGACTTCTCATCCCTAGAAGAGAAGATCTTCACAGCAACGTTTTCTCCTTGCCACTGACCCCTCCAAACTTCTCCATAACGGCCCTTTCCTGGTGGGGGAAAACACAGGAGAAGCTGTCAGCTAACAAACAGCCTTCAGCAGGCAGAACTCGACTGTCATGAACCAAATATCACACCAGGTGGTTGGATCACCCCTGCATGCACTTCTTACCACTGGGCTCACACTGTGCTCCACACCCCTCACTTTTCCTGTGTGCTTTGACTGCAAGCCCTGAGAGTGTGGCTCTCTCCTCCCTGCACACCAGTGCAGTACAGAGGGTTTGAACTGGGAGGTGTCACCATTCAGCCACCACCAATCAAAGTGCTTGAGACTGAAGCACTGAAGTGACTTAGGCAGCACATGGCAAGGTCAGTGTGCACAACACAAAGCTGTGAATTCTGCAGCGAGGAGGACAGGAAGGAAAAGTAACGCTGGGTGATACAGCCTTTATATTTCTATTCCATCATCAGCCCTTGCACAATCACAAAATGATGATTTAAAGAAAACAAAAACACAAACCCACACACAAACAAAAAAGGAGGACTAAAAAAACCACCAACCCCACCAAAACCAAGCCCTGTGCTGTGGAGATCAGGACACACTACCTGCAAGCCAAGCCCTTCACCCCAATAGCTTCCTCACCTCTTCAGTGCCTGCACACCATCTTGGCTCAATGTCAATGCCTGTGGGTATCTTTGACCCAAATGCTTCCCAAACTCAAATTAACACTACTCAATTAATAATAAAAATATGCTGAAGAAAAATGTAATGAATCCTTTACATTAACACTAAAGCCCTACAAAAAACTAAACACCCAGAAGACACTGACCTACACACTCCACAAGTGTGATCTGGCGAGCCACCGTTCTTTGCACCAAGAACGGAAGTCCAGAGCCACTTCCAGATGTGCAGGAATGGTCCAACAAATCCTGTTCAGAAGGAAGAGCAGAAGCTTATAACCCGTGAGAAGCCCCATTTTCCCCTGCTTACATGCACAAAGGACAGGTCAGGGTAAAGCTCAGGGGTATCTCTTTGGCTCTGGGGATGCCATTTGGCCACTCAGGGTCTAAGAGCATTTGTTTAGTAAGTCATTATTTGTTTAGTAAATGTAATAAATATATGACAATAAATGTCTGTGCACTGGAAGCCCACTCCTGGCCTATCAGCTACTCTCTGTCATGAGATTCCACCCTTTTTCAGCACTTCACTCTTCTTTTATTTATCTTATGTCCTCTCAGTTCTGTTTCTGATACCTGTTCAAGCTTGATGCAGGTATTTAAAACCAAAATCAGTTTTCAAATAAACAAGGTAAGGGAATTTACCAGCATCATCTATAGAAGATTTGCCATTGATACTCCAGAAAAACTTCTGTAACAAATCTTTCTTAAAAGCTTCATCAGTTTCTGGTATTTTTCGTGCATAACAAGCAGACTTTGAGCTGTAAGCTTATAATAAACATCAGTGAGATCCTGATTGAATGTTAAAATCCCATTAGCCTTGTGAAATGCTAATGCCCAGCTACTTTTACAGCCAGGAGTTTTGTATTAGTTCAAAGCATTAACAACTATTGCTGGACTCTTTCTTTACGAAGGAAAATAGGATAAAAAAGCCTAAGCATAATCAACTTTCTATTATTTCCAGAAAAGTGCATTGCTGTGCTTGAACCAGATATCCATGAAATCTCATTTCTTCTATCAACCTCTTAATGAGTGCTCAAGAAAAAGATAATTGAGGAATGACAGACACTACCTTATTTTTCAACATGAACTGAGGGCTCATTTTCCTTCATGCTTGCATCAGAGGCAAAACAAAAGCAACAAAAAACCACCCCCAAACTTATCTACAGCAACTGTAAAAACAAGATTTGAATAGGCCAGAGCTCCTTCCATGCCCACTAAGCAGCTTAGGGCTTTAAGCACTTGCTACACTGCAGAGACTAATCCTAAATGTAAACTTATCTATTGTGTGACAAAACCAGTGACTTAAAACACAATGGACAAGAAAAATCTGGAATTTAGAAGACTCGCTGTTTAGATGAACGTTTAGGCACAGGAACTACCAACCACACTTTGTGCATCAGCCACAATGGGAGCAGCAGTGCTGGCACCATCGCTCACAGGGCCTGACAGCTCCACCAGACCAAGCCCTCCCAACTCTTTGAAACACAATTTTAATTTATCCTTCGCAGGTTTTATCACCATTTCCAAGTAACACTAAATAACTAGAAGTACAAAAGGTCTGACAACAGCTGAAATGATCTCGCAGAGATAAGACAGAAGAGCTGGTAAAAGCTAGAAGTCAGTGCTTAAGGACAGATGACCAGTTGCACACATGCCTGGGCCGTAAGTGGATACATCAAGACTGGCTGTTTTAAACCAGTAACATGGAATCAAGCTTTAAGGGCTGATCAAAGACAGCCAAAGGCATTACGATAAAAGGAAAACAAAACAAAAGAAAAGATTAACAGATATAGGGCACTCTTGAACCCTGCAGTGAAATCACATTATGGTGGGACACCATCAAAATAGAAAATGTTTTCCAGCCTCTCCATGTTGCGGATTATTTTCTCTCAGCAATGCAAGGAGAAGAAAACTCTGCGCTGCTTCAGAAACAAACACTCCATCTGCCTGAAGCTTTACTTGCTCTGCTCAGATAAAGTGAGGGACAGCTGCTGGGACATTTGTGGTCTGGCCTCAGGGAAGGGGGAAGGGACAGTCACCCTGCAGAAGGGGAACACTTTCCAGCTCATTATATTTTCCAGAGAATGCAAGAGCAAGAGCACATCTTGAAAACCGAGCTTTGAGTAAGCTTTGCGCATTTCTTAGAACTCCCACTGCTCTTCCATCAACAAAATGTCACTGATATCCCAGAGTCCTGCTACTGATCATGGCAGTCAGGTCTGAAGGTTTTAAACATCAAAATTATCTGTATTTTCTTTCTCACCTAGCATCCCATCTTTGCCAACCCTTCAGGCTGTTATACATCAAACATGTAGCACAGTTTTTCACCTCTCCCATTACTTCAGGCCACCCAACAGTCAGGCACACTCTGCTTTCATGTGCTGACACTGCTTCCAGGAACACCAATGGTTCAGACCCATTCTCCAGGTCAAAGAACCAACACTCGCCAAACCCATCTTCTGGATAAAATTCATTAATACTACAGTTTTGGGAGCACAGGAACGGCACCACTCAAGTCCTGAGGCCAAGTGGCATCCCCTGGCAGCAAAACATGCTCTTAGTGATGTGGCCACGCGGAAGGAAGAGAGGGGAGTTTGGAAGTGAACAAAACCCACACCCTGCACGCAGGTAGGTCACTTACTGCCAACGTGCTGTCCCCCACGTTCGAGGCAATGAGGCCCTCGATTGTGCCATACTCTGCATCCCTAGAACTGAGCCTCTCCATGTGGTTTTTCTGTATTCTCCGTATGATCAGCACAGCTACTGCAGAAAAAACTACCAACACTACCACAGGAGCCAGGATAACGATGATTAGTGTTTCCATGCTGTAACCTGCAGCTTCTCCTTGAAAGGTTTGCCCTTGGAAAAGAGGGAGGAAGGGAAAAAGTGTGAAAAGAGAAAGAAAAAAATGAATTTGCAGATTCCCAGAGAAAGTCTTTAAACCCATTAGCACTGACACCAACCCTTACCTTGGTACCCACCCAGTGTGACAGAGAGGCTGTGCCACAGCCAGGTGTGAGCACACCTGCACGGAGGATGTGCTGCTCCCTGTGGAACAGCACAGCCCCCACCTGCACCGAGCCACTTCCCACAGGCAGCACCTCCATCCTGACCCCAGCCACGCTGAACCCCCTCACTGCCCCAGCCCCAGAGACCAGTCGACCCGCGGGCATCAGGTGTGTGCCAGCAGGCCCCAGGGTGGGGACCAGGGCACAAAGCACATCCTGTGCCCTTGAAACCCTTCCTTCAGCCAGCACTGGAGCCGTGTCTCGCCCAACACAGCAGATCAAAGCCAACCCCCTGCTCTTTCTCAACATGCACTCGTGATGAATTAAGCTCTCACCTTTGGAAGAGGGCAGCTGCGCAGTGATGTTCATGTTGCACAGGTGTCCCTGGCAGCACTCCACGGCCTGGTTGGGGGATGGAGGCGTTTTGCACGTCATTTTCCGCTGCTCATAGACCTGGAAGCAGCCTTTCTGGTAAACCTTAGCCCCGTCATTGATGCTCAGGGAAGCAAAGCAGCGCTGGCCTTGGCACCGGTCCCCGTTCCCACAGGATATGCCTTCACACACACATTCGTAGGGGACCATCTTGAGCTTCCGTTCCTCATCTGCAAAGGGAAGAGTCGAGCAAAAACACCACCCTGTTCTTAATAGCTTCAGTTAGAGGTAACGAAATCATAAGACAATAAAATCTGCTTAAGGGAAGTGATACTGTTTTCAGGTAGTGCTGAAGAACCACTATACAGGGGATAACAATTCTAATTCAGCTATTTCAGCACGACAAAGATATGCCACAGCAGACACAAGAGACCTCTCTCCAGTAAGGCAGAATTTAAAACTGAGAAAACCAAGTTTCTCCCAGAAAGCCTTCATTCAATGTTTTCCAAAGGCTGTTTGAGAAGTAGAGAGTACACATTTTTCAGGGGCTCATCTCTCAAAACATCTAAGAGATCTTCAAATGAACCATTCCTGACTTTCCACGGCAGTGGAAACACTATTCCCCTTTTTTTCTGAGGCAAGCCTTAAACACACTGTGTGTCAGAAAAGCTTCACATGCACACAGCTGTGTAAACCACTTACAGAAGTCACTTTCCAAACCCAATGCCCTCACTGGAGCAATCAGGAAGAGCTACCAAACACCACACTCCAAATTCCGACCCCACACAACACTCACCTTGCCAGCTCGGAGATGGGAACGCCATCACCATCAGTACAGGGAGAATCATAACTCCATCAACCACCCTGGAGCTGCAGAAAGGAGACACCAGAGTTCTGTATGCTTCCACTGCTGCCTAAAAATGCAACCACCCCAAAAGCAGCATTTAGCAGTCTTTCATCAATTCCTTACACAAAACACAACCCAACATTGACTGGTCTCCTTTTTAACTCTGTCTTGTTTTCTAAGTAATCTCCTTCACTTATAAAACCCATGCATTTACTGCAATGTCTCTTTTTAGATTCACAGAGACATCACAGGCAACTACCATGTAGATACAGAAGCTTGTAGTAGGCAAATATGAACCTTCCCAGTACCAAGCAGGAATGTAATATAGATGATACATTCTTTGAACTGGTTATTAAAAAGTTAAATTATTGGGAGCTAAGAAGGTGGTCTGTAAAACTCTATTATGTGGGCTTTGAGGGGAAACAGAAAAGATCTCCACCAGAAAACTCAGAATAACTTCCATTAACCAGCAAAAACCATTGCTGGATGGCAAGAAAAAGATCAAGATGTATTTAAGGAAGAGTAATTTCCCAGTTTAAGTTGCTTCTCTAAGGATTTTTCTTGCAATGGCCCAAGTCCATTTCCCTGCTGCTGGAGAGAGGTAACTACACCTTGTGCAACAGTTCAGGCTGATTCCAGCATAAAGCAGAGGCACATGCTCCCTCTAAAACAGGAAATAAAGGAGTGAATTTGCTTCTGTATTTCCAATCTTTGCAATGATATTTGGTCTTTACAAGAAAATAACAGACCACTATTTCCTCCACTTTTTGCTGTGAAACAAGGCTTCTGAAAAGAAACTTTTCTGCAGTTTCTTATGATTTAACCCAACAGACAGGGCTGGTGACTCAGAATGGTTTGTCTGTCCTGTGCTGGTTTGTTCCTACAGAGACTCTCTGGCCTATTCACATGGAACAAAATTCCAGTCAAAAGCAGCAGCAAGCAGCAGGTGCAAACCAAAGTTCTCCCTGACAAGCCACCGAGCCATTACCACGCTCCTTATGTGAAGGTATTTGTCTTCATTTTTCAGATTTAATCCTAATTGAAGCAAATGAAAATTGAAAATAAATCTGATATTTCCATTTTCCTTTCAGATCTCTTCTGTTGTGCCTTTTCAAATCATTAGCACCTCTTAAGTGCTCAGTGATGAAAGCCAAGCCATTACTTCTGTATTTATTTCCTGACATGGATTTGTTTTCAGTAATTGATTCGTCATCAGTTAAAATGATCATAAATTTCTGACCCAAGTATTCAGTTTTCACATTCACAGAAAGGCCCAGGCAGTGCTGACCACCCCACCTCCCAGAACAACACTGTCCCTTCCAAAGACCCACTCCCCAAGCACGCTTCCCTTACTTGTCCTTGATACACCCCAAGGCACCCGTAACACCTGCTGATATTTAACCTCCAGCAGTCATGCTGCAAACACGACCAAACCGCGTCAAACAGCAAGAGCAGGGAGCAATCCACACAGGCAGCCTCCAGCAGAGGAGAGTATCCCAAGGAACCATCAGTGGCCCAGTGCTCCGGACCAGCTCCAAGGGGTGGCTGCTCCCAAGGCAGGGCAGCAGCAGCCCCAGCCCTGTGCCTGCTCACTCAGCCAGTCTGGACAAGGGTGGCTCCCAGACCTGCCCTCCTGCTTTCCACACTCGGGCAGTTCAAGGACCCAAAGCCACCCCAGGGGCTGCATGGACGGGAGCAGGGGGAGCGCTCCAGGGGATCCCGGCAGGGACAGGTCCCCCAGGAGAGCCCTTCAGACTGCAGGGACATCCAGCTCAAGGAAAAGGCGTTTCAAAAGGACAAAAACTGAGCTTAACACTGCTGGGCAGGTTCAAAGGTTATCCAGCGACACCAGCAGCTGCTCGGGCACAGCCAGCCCCTGCATGGGTAACTCAGGGCTGCAGCCTCTGGGCCCAGTTCCAACCAGCATGGGCTGTTTTGTGCTGGTCAGAGCTGTCCTGCGGCGAGCCCAGCTGCTCTGCCAGGACACGGGCTGAGCACACGGACCGGGAGCGGGCTACAGGGTGGGACTGAAGGTACAGGACGCACACACCAGTCCAAACGCGGGGAGAACTCTGCCAGCTGCAGGGACTTATCCAGTGTGTCTTTTCAAGCAGTTTACTTGAGTTCCCAAAAACAAAGAAACAGATATACACAAGTTTATTTGCACACACACACCCTGCCCTGTATTTCTCAGAGGGAGGATGAGGATGGAAATCAGACCCACACCCCCAAAAGAGGCAAAAAACCCATACTAGACTTTTAACAGATTTTATGCAGTTCACAGCATGCATGGTCCTTCCAAGGAAAAAAGCCCAATACTTCAATTTAAACTCTGCTTCTATGAAGCTGTTCTTGCAGCCATTCATTCTCCCAAAAGCCTCAGGGAATATCTTGTCTACTTTTGCTGAGAAGAGCTGTGCATAGTTGCAGCACCCTGTAGCACACCCACCCCATGTCCTCACCCCCAACACCAAACACCAAAGCCTGCACCATGTCTGTGCAGCCCAGGACACTTGGGGGCTTTGGGCAGGGGGCTCACAACCCTCGGCACGGCCCAGCCACACCACCTCGACCGGGTCAGCTGAAGTGGGAGACAGGAGGAGGGAAGGAGCTGGGAGAGAGACTCTGACCTTTACAAAATACTAAATTTCACTCAAAAATTATTTGAGAGCACGAGTTCAAAGATGGTGTTCCCACTGCTTAAAAAAAATTATTTTTCAAAGCAATTAAGGCACATACATAAGCACCAAAGTCTGGTTCCAGTGACACCAGCAAGCACGCCCCTTACAGTTACTACTTGTTTAGAGAGAAAGAAAATACACATTTTAACGTAAGGAACAAAACATTCTTTAATAAATCCCCACAGAAAATTGCTATGGATCTAAAGATCCATGAGATATCCAGCTACTATCTGGTGTATGAATTCCCAAGAACTTCTATCCCAAGGAAAGGGTTGGGATTTAAGCCAGATAAATAAAGAGGAATTAACAAGCAACGAGCAAAAATAGACAAAAGGTATTTTCCTTTCTGAACACAAGGATCTTTGCCATTGGAGGGACAGGCAGTGCCCTATGGAACCGCAGGAGCTGCAGCAGCCGCTAGAGGGCATTGGGAACGAGGGCAGGGACCCAGAGCCCGGGACGTGGGGGCACAGCGACCCCAGTGCCCTGTG